>JAYJMB010051945.1:0-28870 GCA_036873735.1 Pouteria campechiana
CTGATAGATTTTTCCAATAATTTTTTTTATTCATACTATTCAAAATCCCCTTCTTTACTAAACACATTGCACAAAAACATACTAATTACTCCTCGTTGGATCGACCCTTTCTCACACTACTATAGAAAATTAGATTGGAGCAAGGTTCTAAATTTGGGTGCCCACGACAGCACCACCAATATACTTATACAAATACACAATGGGATTACAACCCTAACCCATAATACCATCATATCATCAGGAGGATAATCTTTAAATTTGCTCACTAGTCCTAACCCTAGTCAGGATTCTTTACCTGTCTTGTCAACTAAAAATATAAGAATAAGAAGACATGAGTCTAGGCAACTCAATAAGTAGGCACATTAGTAAACAATAATTAATCCAAAGATAGCATATTTTGTACTGAAATAAATAATCATCTTGGCCATCACATATCACAAATATGCCATATCGACATAAACATTTCATAACTATGTCACTTGGGCACTACATATCCAAAATATCTACATGGAATGTTTCCCATTCCATCCATCCATACGGTCATTTAGTTATCCTATACACCAAAATAAAGAATCTTGGAATAATCCTTCTCCCTATCCGTCATCCCCGCTTTCATACACATTCCGTGTAGCATAATACTATCAACTAAGATAACTTAAGGAGATATCAGTTATTCACATTTAATCAAGAATTCACATATTGTATTTGGACACACATGGGGAAAAATACTTATATGCTCATACTATAAGCAACCCAAGGGATATTCGTTATCACTACCAGTCATATTCATAACACCAAAATTAGCAATCTTATAACATCATGGTATATTCATTATCCCAATCCAATCACACATGACTGGTTTCAAATAAATGATATAAACACTATCCCCATCCATTCATAAAAACCATGCTTGCTTACCTCTGGGTGATGCCATAACTTCACAAGCTTTATAGTCTCCTAGCCATACTACAATGATCCTACACATATAATACATACAACAATTCAATTTATATATTTCTCATTGAGACTTTTCATCATACATTTACTAGGCATAATTATCATACATTTCCTTAATACTGGAGTAGATTATTTGCATTCTTAATATTATACAATTCATATTTAAACAAACTCTTTCACTACTCTCCAAATAAACCAATTCCCACTCCATTCCATTAGGGTCTTAAGGTTAGAATCAAACCCTTTTTTCCATACTTTACTATTCAATGATGTATTTCATCAAACATATTTTACATACATCACATAAATGATAACCATTCTACACAAGATACCAAGAGAATTTCATTTCCACCCACTTATAATACAATTAATGTATAATTAACCATAAGAATAAGCTGATTAAGTCATTAACTTGCTCAATTAACTACTTAGTTGTTATATATACAAAAAGCCCTTTTTAGCTTTTACTTACGCCATGGCCCAAAATTTTCTTTTTCACTCTTACACAAGTTTTAAACCACCATAATCCATGAAGTTATCATATACCCCTTGGAAGTTTCACATAAACCCTGAAATTTCCTAAATTGTACTATTCATAAAACCCTAACTTACCATGAATAATAATTTTTCATGTCTAATTCACCTTAAAATACTACAATTTACTAATTAACCATTTTCTCTAATATTTTACAATAAAATTTCATCATCTTCCTCCCAAAATTTACTGTTCATGAATGGGTAGAAACCTTAGTAATGCAAAACCATCAAATTGAATGGAAGCAAATAGACTTACCTTCCAATCCATCTGTGGCTTCATCCTTAGCACATAAATCTAGCTCCAATTCTCCAAGGTCTTCCATCAAATTACAGAAATCAAATTTTCTTCTATTTCCCACTATCCAAAATCTTAAAATGTAGGCTTAGATACATGTATGAGTGATGATTCATCTAAACCTTTTCTAGCTAAAATCACAAGATTTAGGCATGAACGGGGCTAAGGCATGAGGAGGAAGGAAACAGGATGGACTAGAGAAAACAAAATAGAAAAATGGGTTGAAAAAGTTGATTGTTCAACTTTATTCATTGATTGATATCGTGACATCGAATTGGATGTCACAACGTCAAAATTCCTTACATTGTCTCTGCGCTTATTTTGATTTGACGTCGCGGCGTCCGCCTGGCTGCCCCTTGTTACATGTGATTTTCTCCCCATTTTCAACCCTATTTTTCTTATATATTTATGTCATAAGATTTTTCATATAATTCTAACATTAAAAGACATATTTGGTTCTCTTTTTATGCATGAAAAATACACCAAAAATGGCCCTCATATAAGTCTAGATCATGTCCAAATACATGGCCTCATAAAAAAATAAAGTTATTCACAATTTTACAATTCATTCTTTTACATAATAGAGTAAAATTTTTCCACACTTTAATTCATCTCTAATTATATTAATACTTGATTCAATTATAATGTATTTCAATACATCATTATGCAAAAATTAACACTCCAGGTATTACACTGATTTTAAAAAATCAAAATCAATAATAGAGGAATATAATGCATATTTATAGGTTATGTTATAAATATTAAGGCCTATAGATTTTTGGTGGTGCGGCTTAATAGCCAATTCATCAAAATACAATTGTTGAATCTAAAGATGCAATTTTTTTGAGAATACCTACAAATTCAATTCCTAAGCTAAATTAGAATGATAACACTTCTTTTTAACTGTTGGATCAATCTATGGAAGTTGATTCTCGGTCATTTGATCAACACATAGAAGTTAAAAATAAGGATTTAAGATGAAGTAAGAGACTTATAAGTGATCCAAACTTTAGATTTGGATGAGGTTTCTATCTCTTTTTAGTAGAAGGATCAAGAGAAGAAATAAATAAAAAAATATATGATTATTTTTCATATAGAGGAAGATGTATCCACTTATGAAGATGCTATGAAATGTCCAGATGTTGCATTCTAGAAAGAGGCTATACATGATGAAATGCGAAATGGTACATGGAAGTTAGTGATTCTACCCCTTGGGCCTAAAGCTATAGCTAAAAATAAATATTTAGAAAAAAATTAAAAATAAATAGTTTAATTAATAAATTTAAGGTTAGATCAATAGCTAAAGGGTTTAAACAAAAAGAGAGTATTGATTTCTTTGACACGTATTTTTCAATGGTTAGAATATCAACCATTGTATTATTAATGGCTTTTACACCAATTTATCATCTTAAAATTCATTAAATGGATGTAAAAACTACTTTTTTTGAATAGAGAATTAGAAGAAGAAATCTACATAGAACAACATGAACATTTTATTATGCTTGGTTAAGAAAATAAAGTATGTAAATTAATTAAATTCCTATATCGATTAAAATGGACTCCTAAATAGTGGCATAAAATTTTTGATAAGGTCAAGCTTTCAAATAGTTTTAAACTCAATGAATTAGAAATATGTGTGTATCTTCTAATAGAGGTATTATTATATGCTTATATATCGATGACATACTTATCTTTGGTATTGGTAAAGAAATTATTGAAAAAAACTAAAAGTTCCTTATCTATTAACTTTGACATGAAAGACATGGTAAGAGCAGATGTCATTTTAGGCATCAAGATCATCAGAGATTGTAATGTATTTTCTCTCATCTAATCTCATTATATTGAGAAAATTCTCAAAATGATCAATCACTTTGATGTCTGTCCATTTTCTACTGTTTTTGATCCGACTATTAAGTTATATAAAAATAATGATAGATTAGTAGCACAACTTGAGTATACTAAAGTAATTGGTAGGTTAATGTATACCATATATTTGCACTAGACTAAATATTATTTATGTTATCAAAATACTTAACAGGTTTACTCATAATTTAGGGTATATGCATTGGAATATAATTTATAGAGTATTAAAATATATGAAAAATATTATAAACTAGTATTTAAAAAAGATCATAAACTATGGATTGCATTTCAATGGTGAACCCATTGAATGAGAAGGATGCAATGATGCTAGTTGGATTTTAAATAGATTAGAGTCTATATCTATCAGCAATTGAATTTTTACCCTTAGGGGAGTCGCTATTTCATGAGTTTCTAAAAAAGCAAACCTACATTACTTACTCAACTATTAAATCAGAATTTCTTGCATTGGCTATAGTAGGAAAAGAGGCAAAGTTCTCAAAGATTTATTACTTAAAATTTCAATTTAGCCAAAGCTAGTGCCTCTTATTTAGTTGTATTATGACTGGGAGGCAACTTTGTTAAGAGTATATTATTGACCC
Organism: Pouteria campechiana; assembly: GCA_036873735.1. Lineage (NCBI taxonomy): Eukaryota > Viridiplantae > Streptophyta > Magnoliopsida > Ericales > Sapotaceae > Pouteria > Pouteria campechiana. The sequence goes on from JAYJMB010051945.1 coordinate 4,252, forward strand.
CAAAGGTTTGGTTTTGATGATTAACAAAACTTATTAATGACTTACATTAAGTTAATGATGTGTTGTTAAGATTTTTGGATTCAGAAGAGGCTTCAGATGTGACACAATTATGTTTAGTGGATGTTTTGAAGGCTTCAGAAGGGAGCTTCAGATGTTTGGGAATGGCATCTGGAGGTTTTAGAAGGAGAACTCTAAATTCAGAAGGGAAGGGAAGGGAAGCTTCAGAGTGTGTTTAGAAGAAGGAAAAAGCTTTAGAAGAAGAAGAAGAAGAGTTTCTGAGTATATTTAGAAGAAGAAGAAGAAGTTTCAGAAAGAAGCATAAGAGTATGTTTAGAAGAAGAAGTAGAAGTATCAGTGAGAAGAAAAAGTCTTGAAAAGTAGCCTCAAGCTTCATAGCATCTTTAGAAGTGCTTAAGAGTTCAGAAGGATCAATCTGGACTTAGTTCAGAAGCTTCAAAAGTACTTTAGAGTTGCTTTAGATAAGAGATTGAAGCTTTAGATGCCAAAATATAGCTGTTGGGAAGAACAAAGTTCCAAGGGACTTCAAAACATTTGAAGTTAGCCTTAGATGTTCAGGAAAATATAGCCATTGGTGGTGGTTGGGATCATCAGACCTTCAAAGGTTCTTTAGAGTGGGAGAACTTGCTTTAGAAGTTCTAAAGTTATACATAGCAACAATGAATGATGAAAACCCAACCTTGAAAGACTCTAAAGTTTAACTTCAGAGGCTCTAAAGCATACTTAAAAATGGTAGATTATGTTAAATGTTAAACATGTAATCTAAAATAGTTTAAAACTTACCAAAAGAAAGCGCAACAACTAGAATGGTTTTGGAACTTATAAATAAGAGTTCCAACAAAGAAGTAGAAGACTCTTGAGTACTTTCAACAAGATTCAAACTTAAAAACTCAAGATTCCAAATGGTGCAATCACTGTAACAAGCCTCAATGTTCAAAGAATTTCAAAGTTGCATCTTTTACATCTCAGAGGAGAATAAATCACTGTAAAGCTTTATTGTTTTATCTTTCTTACTTAATATTAGTTGTGTACATTCTTTCTTAGAATGAGACATTTACTTATATACTTATATTAGTTGTGTTGAATTACTGGTAAGCTCGAAAAACCAATGTATATGAGTTTTTGGTAAGCTCAGAGAGAAACTAGATTGTATGAGTTGTTTATAAGCTCAAGAAAAACTAATAGTGTAGAGTTGCTAGTGAGCTCATGAAAACCAGATTGTGTAGAGTTTTTGGTTAGCTTGGGAAACCGAAGGAGGTGTTATTCAATAGGTTATAGTGGAACCCAAGGTTGGGGAAATCATGGAGAGCAGAGTAGATGCCAAAGGGGTCCAAACCACTATTATCCTTGTATTATTATTGTTTGTATGCTTGTGCGCTTCTACTATACTTTATGTTCTACACTTATACATTTCATCTGCTTTTCCCACATTACTTGGATTCCAGCTTTTTCATACAGCCTGTGTATCATTGCATATTGGAAATAACATAAATAATAAAACTTACAATGGTAAGTCTGGAAATATTGCATTGAGACATAATTATATGGGATAATTACTCTAAGATGGAGCGGTTAATATTGACTTTGTTAGATCAAGTCAAAATTTGGTAGACCAACTTACCAAAGGCCTTACAAAAGATATAGTCTAGAAAATAGCTAAAGGGATGGAACTAAAACTCATTATATAAATCCTAATAATAGAAACTCAACTCTAGACTTGCAATCTAAGTCAAGAATTCAATGAGCAAAGTATGTTAATTAGTGACTTGCAAGCATAGTTTATCTTTTTTATTTGCATCCATCAAGTGGTGCTAAGATCTTACAATATTAAAAATGAGGTCGAGTGTTTTATGCACTTAATGGATCTAAAATCATTATATTGGGGTATTTTGTTATAAAATACTCGAAATAGACCCACCTATATAAGTGTTGGAAGTGTGGTTGCTTCCGTTTCCAAAGTATGTGGGTTCACTCTGAGGTGTTCACGAAACTAGGATATTGACACATGGCTAAAATATGTTGGCATGATGAATACTTGATGAGATTTGAAATTTTATATATAAAGTATGTTCAATTTTCCAAATGGGATAGAAAATTCAAGGCCCTGGCTACTATACACCTCTGTAGATCCTGATGTACTTTCACTAAGTAAAGGTTCAAGTCTAAAAGAAACCTTTATTATGTATAAGATTTTCTTATCTTGGATAAAATTATTCAAATATCGAAAATGGTAGGGAATGTTGGGAATTTTCTAAATTTGATTTTTCAAAATTATACTATATTTATAAATTATAACTACAGTGATAGAAAATACAAAATGAGTAATAGCTAAGTGGTGGAAAGCTTGGCTTTTATGTGAAAGACTTTGGTTAGAATCTCACCCTAGTAATTCTCTCTTTGAAAATAAAAAAAATCTTACCTTTGCAACAAGTTATCATTTTTACACAATTGTATATGGGTCAGAACACACACATGCAAGAGAGTTGTCCCTTCTTACCTTCTTATATAAAATTCAAAATTAGTTGTTGTTGCAACTTGCAAGACATTGGAGCTTCCCTATTCTTAGGGTAACACATTGCTGTTAAGTCTAACCCCTTTAATAAGCTTAATTTTGATGATGAATGAAATTAAATAACTTAGTTTTGATGATGAACAAACAAATGAGTGACGAATTAAGGTACTAACAAATTACTTTTTAAGTATTGTAATATTAAATATCAAAACAGATTAAGGAAAGTAAACAGAGGTATTAACTGTAAAATCATTATAATAACCCTTTGAAGAAAGATATGCAAAAGAATACGCAAGTAAAAATACTTTCAAAAGTCACTAAGAAGTAATTCAAAACTTGCTTAGAGGCTTGGCATGAAAAGATTAGAAGTTAAAAAGAAATCAGAATTTAATTAAAAGTTACACAGAATTACTCAGAAGTTACTAGATGTAACTCAAAACTAGGCTAGAAGCATTTCGGAACCTCTTCAGAATCAAAATGAAGCAATATCGAACATCAGAAGAATATCAAAAAAAGCACAGAAGCAAGTCAGAAATCAAACAGAAAAAGTATATGTATTTAGAAGATCCTCAAAAAAATAATAGAAGTTACTTGGGTTACATAGAACTAAGCCAGAAGAAAGTTTGGTTACATAGAAATAAGCCAGAAGAAACTTCAGTACACATAGAAGCAACCAAGAAGACAAGTCAATGGTTTAGAACCATGTCAAAAAAATTCTTGGATTGGCAGAAGTAACACAAAAGTAAAACAACATTACACAGAAGCAATGTAGAATCATAATATCTTACACAGAAATAATGCAGAACCTGTCATAGTGCATAAAAGTAGTGCAGAAATCATAACACACTATGCAAAATCAAGTCAAAAGTATTATTAGAGGCATGTTCAAGTAAGCATGATTCAATGAAGCTATACAAAAATAAAGTCTAAACTTCATAGGCAAATCAGAGGCAACTCAGAAGTTCTTCAAAAGACATAATTTTGACCATTGAAAGAAAAGACAATGAACAAAAAATTTGAAGAAGATATTCCAAAAACATACTTACCACAGAACTTCTGAAGAACCACTTCAAAAATTCTATTAAGGTATGAATCGAAGCATAGAAGTTCTGAGCACTCTACTCAGAATTTTTGAATCTCAACAATATGCAAAAGTCATTACTAAACCTTCCAAACTAGTTTGAAAATGGTGCCAAAGGTTGCAATAGCTAAAATTTCCAAATTCTATATATAGAGAGGATTAAGATGACATCAATAACAAAAAGATTACACTAAAAATCATTTTGTTGATTAAAAATAAGAGATTCACAACTTTCCATCATTCAACTCTAGCTGCTATGTCATTACCAAAGTATTCAGAATTTTCAATATCAGATCTACATCAACTACAAAACAAGTTTGAATATGATCTTATTGTTTACTTTATTCTTTCAATTAAGCTTTAACTTTTGTACATGTTAGCCTAAATAAGAGGCATTATTTTTGTATATTCCATTTGAAAAACCAAGAGTTAGTTGGTAAGCTCTATGAAACCAACTGTTTGTAAAAGTTTCTGGTTATCGTTGAAAAATCAATAACTTAATTGGTAAGCTTGGTAACTAATGTGTATAAGTTAGTTGGTAAGTTTGAAAACCAACATGCAAGAGTTTCTGGTGAACTTGGAAAACCAATAAGTTGTTGGTGAACTTGTAAAACTAACAAGTATTATAGTAGAACCTGAGTTCAGTAATGGAGACTGACTCATAGAAGTAGAGTAGGAACCCAGGAAGGGCCGAACCATAAAAAAATTCAATGTGTATGTGCTAAAAATCATTATTTATTTTATTTTAAGCATATATCTTAAGTTATTGTCTAAAATTTTTAAAAGCTCAATTCACGGCCCTTTTGAGCTACCATCCAATTAGGGACCAACAAGTGGTATCAAAGTAAGCTTCACTAATTAATTTTTAATTAGGTGTATATTAAGTTGTGAAGAGATTCAAATGGCCAGTATATTCTACAACACATCTGCTGAAAGGTTTCAAACCTCTACTTTTTGATAGAACAAATTATGGGTATTGGAAGATGAGAATGCAAAACTGTTTGACTGCTACAGATTACCAGTTGTGGCTTATAGTTAAGAATGGAAAGAATGTTATAAACACAAAAGATAAATATACACCAAAAGATATTCAAATAGTAGAATGTGATGCTAAAGCAAATAATTGTCTCTATTGTGCACTATCTTTATTTGAATTTGAAAATATTTCTTCTTGTGATTTAGTCAAAGAAGCCTGGGATAAACTTCAGGTAGCATGATGAGAATATAAAATATCATATTCTATTCCCTTAATACTTAATATTTTAAACTTATTTGAATCCAATATAAACTCATTATTCTTATATTTTGATTTAGGAGACAATTGGAGTGGTTAAGGAAGTCAATCGAAGAATTTTGGATAACTTCCACATCACTCGATATTTTGGTCATAACTCTCTCATCTGACCTTTGATTGAGATAATTCAAGATGTTGTGGAAACAAAAGAAAATTTTCTTCAACTTTTATGTTTAGAGTTTTTAGAGATAAGGACTACATTAAGGGCAAAAATAAGAAGAATGCTAAAGTCAGAATGAAGTGCAGAGGAGAAGTAACAAGGAACAGAGAACCGGAGGCAGCAAACTGGTGCCAGCCCACTTCACAACACCACCACACCAGGTAGCAAGGTGGCACCGGCAGTGCCCATCCAATGCCAACGGCACTCAACTTTGTTCCCCACTTTTCGAAAGCTACAAAAATTATTGTTTTGCTTATTTTTGACTTTCTATAAATAGTAGTTTTCTAGGACTTTTTGAGGGTTCTTTTGCGAGGGTTTGGAAGGATTCTTCTGTTTTCTATTTTATTTTCTTTGTGATTTCATGGCCCTGCATAGCTAAACTTTTATTCTTGGTTTAAGGAAATAAAAGCATTAGAATCAATATGCTATGAGATCTAATTTGATTTAATTATTCAATTTATGCTTTGAGTATTGAATATTCCTCTTTGTTCATGATTATGATTGTTATGTTTAATTGTTGGGAGGCCTACTAGTTTATTATTCATTGTAATCTATTGCTAGATTAGATATCAAATCCATAATCATTTGATCTCTCTAATTTGTGAAGCAACTAGGGTTTAATAATTTATTGTGGTTGCAATTATTAAATCTTAGGAAGAATATTTGACTACATTAAATGCAACCACTGGTGCTTGTGTTGTTTAGCTTCATCAATATCTACAAATCTTAAGGCTGCTATTAGATTAAACCTTTAATGCTGGTCTAGGGTTGTTTAGTGGTTAGGGTTAATAGAATCCTAGTTTCTAATTAACTATGTTGAAGGAGAGATAGAAAAACTAATCCCAATGGTGAATATTTAAAGTATGATTTTATTTATAATTGCATCAATGATCGGTTATGAGATTCTGATGGTGGATGTTGACCTGAACTAAGGTTTTTTTCTCTGATAGATTTCTTTTATAATACTTTCTTCATTACATTCAAAACCCTCCTTTTCTTGTTCACATTGCATAAAACTAAGCTAGACACTCCTCATGGGATCGACTCTTACTCACATTACTACAAAAATTTAAAGTTAGAGCAAGGTTCTAAATTTGGTTAACTACGACAGTACACCATAGCACATGAAGGTCAAGTCAAGTAAAAGAAACTAAGATCAATATTCTAGTGCTGGAATAAGAAGCCTTCTCCATGAATGATTTAGAAACCATATCTAAAATGTTTGAAAGGTTTAAGAAAATCAAAAATGGACTGCAAAGCTTGAGAGAAAAATATGAAGAACCCAAGTTAGTTAAGAAAATATTGAGATCTTTACCTAGATTCTGGATGCTTAAAGTGACTGCTATCCAGAAAGCAAAAAATCTGGATAAAATGACAGTGAAAGAACTCGTGGGATCACTTATGACCCATGAAGTCTTAATGAAGCAAATAATTTCAGATAAATTCAAAGGCAAGAAAATTGCTTTACAAGCTGAATAAAAAAATGAAGAATCTTCAGACGAAGCCTCAGTGAGTGAAGATGATGAGGAAATGACAATGACAACCAAAAGATTTAGAAATATGATCAGAAAGAAGAAATTTTGGAACAACTTCCAAAACAATAACAAGAGTAAGGAAAAGAAGAAGGAGATTCCAATATATTACAATTGTAATAAACCTGGACACATGAGATTCGACTGCCCAAAACTAAACAAAAAGTATGGAGACAAGAAGAAAATGTATAATTCCTAATTCGATAAAAAGAATACTCTTAACAATAGGAAATTTGAAAAGAAGAAGAAAGCAATGGCTGCATGGGAAATGCTGAAAAATATGATGTAAGAAAGTTCGAGTGAAATGGAAGAAGAAAATGAAGCTCAATTTAATTCACTCAACTCCAAAGAAAGAAATCAAGAGGAGGATTATTCAAGAATAAGCTTTATAGCCATTCTAAAGATGAGGTAAAGTCAAAAAATAAAAATTTTAATTTAGAAGAATTACTAGATGAGTTATATTTAGATTTTAGAACTTTAAAAGCTAAACACAAAGAAACAAAAAGAGAATTAGAAAAGATAATCTATGAATGTTCTAAGTTAAAATAAGAAAATACTTAACTCAAAACTAATATTAATATAGAACTTGAGCAAGCAAAAGCAGAAAATCATGCTTTTAGAAAAACATTGACCTATACATTATTTAAACTAAAGACAAAGAAGAAAAGTAGAGAAAACCTAAGAAAGAAAATTAACAATCTTGGAAGAAGATTAGAACCCAAACAAAATCAGATTTGGATATCAAAAACTGTTGCTAACATAATCAATACATCAATATCAACAGACAATAATTTAGTAGTATCTAAAAAATAATAAGTGCCAAAATATTTTTCTACTAACCCACCTGGACCCATTCCTAAATGGGTACTAAAAATTATAGCTTGATTTTATTATTACAGGTGTGCTTAAGAGCTACAAGGAGTAGCAAATGATATATTGATAGTAGTTACTCAAGACACATAATGGGGAAAAGGAACTGTTCATAGAATTAAACGCTAAAAATGGAGGAATAACTACTTTAGAGATAATGGAAAAGGTAGAGTGGTTGGGATTGGTAAGATTAGCCAACCTTCCTCTATTATTATTTCAAATGTTTTACTAGTAGAAAGATTAAAACACAATCTATTAAGCGTTAGTTAGTTTTATGATAATGGATATAAAGTTGTGTTTGAATCACCTATATATTTTATAATAAATACTTCAAATTCAGTTGTTGTAGTTTATAAAAGATGTGGAAGTGCGTATCTAGTAGATTTAATTGATATCCAAGTCAAATATCTTGTTGTGAATAATGAAGAGTCTTTGTTGTGGCATAGAAGACTGGGATATGCCAATAACTTCATGATTGAAAAACTATACAACAAAGATCTTATTTTTGGCATACCCAAACTGAAATTTGACCAAAATGAATTGTGTGAGGCTTACTTAAAAGGAAAACAAGTTAGAGAATCATTCAAATCAAACAAAGAAGTATATACAACTAAACTACTTTAAGTGCTACACATGGATCTTATTGGACCAACAAGAATTAGAAGTCTTGGAGGGAAACATTATGCATAGGTCATTATTGATGATTATTCTAGATTTACCTAGATAATATTTCTTGCTTTTAAAGATGAGACATTTTAATTCTTTGAAACATTTACCAAACATGTACAGAATGAACAAAATTCTCATATAATAGCCATAAGAAGTGATCATAGTAGAGAATTTGAAAATAAAAAATTCACTACATCTTATGAAAGCAAAGGAATTTTACAGACATTCTTTACAACAAAAAAACCTTAGTAAAATAAAGTAGCTAAAAGGAAAAACAAATCCTTGCAAGAGATGGCATGAACAATGTAGAGCAAATATGACTTACCTCAATACTTTTGGGCTAAAATAATGAATACATCATGTTACATTATTAATAAAATTTTTGCTAGATCTATACTCAACAAAACTCCATATGAATTATATTATGGTAGAAAACCAAACATCTCTCATTTCCACAATTTTGGTTGCAAATATTTTATTTTTAAAAATGGAAAAAAAACCATGGCAAATTTGATAGCAAATCTGATGAAGGCATTTTCCTTTGTTATTCCATTATTAGTAAGGCATTTATAGTCTACTATCTGAATAATAAAACTGTAGAGGAATCTATTCATGTAAAATTTGATGAGAGTACTAACCCCTCTAGAAAGATAAGCAATTTTGATGATGAGATTGGAGAACTCATAATATCTATAGAGAAAATAAAAATACAAGATGAAGACAAATTCTTCACAATAAAAAACACACAAAGATGAAGAAGAACTAGATGATGGACCATCCATCAATGAGGTAAATAATGAAGGTAACAATTCCCTTCCAAAAGATTAGAGATTTATGCATGATCATCCTAAAAACCTAGTAATTAGTGATATTTATGATAAAGTGAAAACTAGATCTTCATATCATCAAATATGTGATAATTTTACTTTTATTTCTCAACTAGAACCAATTTGCATAGATCAAGCTTTAGAAGATGAAAATTGGATTATAGCTATGCAAGAAAAATTGGATCAATTCAAACGTAACAATGTATGGACACTTGTTCCTAGACCCAACCATCAATCTATTATAGGAACCAAATGAGTTTTTAGGAACAAATTAGATGAATTTGGTATAGTGATAAGAAATAAAGCAAGATTAGTAGTAAAATGATACTATCAAGAGGAAGGAATAGACTTTGAGAAGTCATATACTCTTGTTGCCAGAATTAAAGCTATTAGAATATTACTAGCATTTGCATCTTTCATGAATTTCAAACTTTATCAAATGAATGTTAAAAGTGCATTTCTAAATGGTTTCATAAATGAAGAAGTATATGAAGAACAACCTCTAGGTTTGAAGATTCTTATGATTCAAACCATGTCTTTAAACTTAAGAAAGCTCTCTATGGATTAAAACAAGCTCCTAGAGCATGGTATGAGAGATTAAGTAAATTCTTAATAGAAAAAGATTTACAAGATGTAAAGTCCCACCCTCTTTATTAAGCATAACAAAAGCAATATGCTAATTGATGAAATTTATGTGGAAGATAATATATTTGGTGCAACCAATGACAAATTATGTCAAGACTTTTCTAAAGTAATGTAGGGAGAGTTTGAGATGAGTTTAATGAGTGGGATGAACTTCTTTCTAGGACTTCAAGCAAAGCAAATAAAGGAAGGAATCTTTATCCATCAAGTAAAATACACCAAAGAACTACTCAAGAAATTTGATTTGGAAAAAGGAAAGTCATTAGCCACACCAATGAGCACAACCATTAAAATGGATAAGGATGAAAAAAGTAAATCTATCTGTCAGAAACTATATAAAAGCATGATAAGATTTCTTTTATATTTAACAGAAAGATGACCAAATATTATATTTAGTATATGCATGTGTGCACGATTCCAGTCAGATCCCAAAGAATCACATCTAATTATTGTTAAAAGAATATTTAGATACTCAAAATCTTAGACTATGGTATCCAAAATGTTCAAAATTTGAATTAGATGGGTACTCTTACTTAGATTTTGCTAGATACAAGGTAGACAGAAAAAGTACCTCTCGAACATGTCAGTTTCTTAGAACATGTTCATATCATGGCTCTCCAAGAAGTAAACATCTATAGCTTTATCAGAATATGTAGTTGTAGGTAGTTGTTGTGCACAAATTTTATGGATTAAACAACAAGTGAATGATTATAGGTTGAAATATGTTCATACTCCTATTAGATGTGATAACGCTAGTGCAAAAAATCTAACAAAGAATCTAGTAATACATTCAAGAACTAAAAACATAGAGGTCAGACATCACTTCACTAGAGACCATGTACAAAAATATGACATTTGCTTAGAATATGTACTAACAGAAAATCATTTAGTGGATATTTTTATAAAACCTCTTCTAGAAGACAGATTTTGTAAAATTAGAAGAGAACTTGGTGTACTAGATCCATATGCATAAAATACATATTTGATCATAATGTTTAAATGCCTAAAAACATTCATAAATGTTAAATAAATTGATCCAAAAGTATATTAGAAACTTTGAAATAATATTCAGAAGTATGTCAGAAATAACTTAGAAACTTTGTTACATTACTTATAATGACTCAGAAGCAACTCAAACACACTGTCAAAACACTTAGAGTTCGTCAAAAAGCAACATAGGAGTTCTGTTAAAATCTTAGAAGTATTTTTACTAGTTGTAGAAATTCTATGATATTTTCTCAAAACTTTTGACTCATAGGTCTATTTACCTAGAAATTATGTCCTTAAAAATCACTTCTGCATACTCCACTTAGAACTTTTGAGGTCATTAACACTAAAGTTCTATTAAACTTTTGTTCCATACAAAACTTCCGCACTTCAAAATCACTTCTGCATAAACTCCTTAGAACTTCTGAGGTCATTAACTCAGAAGCTCTGTTTAAATTCTGTGTCACATAGAACTTTTGATACACTACATTAGAAGTTTCATCCCCTTCAAAAACCCTAACCCTAGAACCTCTGCACTCTCACTTTGAAAATTTGAGCTTCTTCTTTAGAAAGGCGATTCAAAATCCCTTCATCTTCTACATTTTCCCTCCATCAACTTGCTCCCATTTTGATTCATCCTAGAGATTTCCCATCCCCAGAATCTCTGAGAACTCCCTTATTTGAAACTCTAAGCCAAAAACTCCATCTATTGCTGCATATGGTGAGGACAAAGAGGGTTAGTAAGTGAGCAAAAATGTCATCTTTAGATTTTAAAGAAAGGAGAAGAGAGATGACAGAAGAAGTAACTCCAAGAAAAAGAAGAAGAATAGAAGATTACGTTCTTAAGATAATCTTTAATAGCAACTCTTTTGCTCACAATAAGTTTAGTAAATATTTCAAAAGAAGAAAAATAGTGAAGGAAAGAGTATTTGATTTTGAGGCATTTGGAGAAAATGACCTAAATTTAGAAGTGAAAAACTGTACTAAATTCCAAGGATGGGAAATTTTATAAGGATAAATCATATACTAGAATGATTCACGCCCTAGTTGCAAACTTCAACTACAATACAAGAAAGTCATGGATTAGAAGGACTAAAATAGATTTATCTTCAAAAAGTATAAGAAATGTATTTGATATTGTTGAGATAATACAACAAGAAATAGATTGGCCATCTGATAGAACAAGGCTATTCTCAGATTTGGCTAAAGTGGAAATTAAAGAGAATGTGATTTATCTACATGACAGCCATCTGATAGATCTCAAATTGGCTCATATGTTGATATTCAACAACATATATCCCAAGACAGGAAGTACTAATCAGATTTTTGAAAAGGAAGCCAAGATCGTATGGGCAATGAAGCACAGGAAGAGAATAGATCTAGCTCAAATTATTGCTGATCAACTATACCTAATGAAGACGTTTACAAGTATTATTTACCTTATGGGATGATTATGAGAAAATTCCTGAGAACAAAAAGCATTGATCTCTCCAAAAAAGATGGAGAAGAATACATGGTAAGAGAAGAAATAAGTAAAGAAACTTTGAAGAGAATTGACTTCAAGTTAATACCACAAGGATGGATCTCTCGAAAGGTAAGAAAAGAAGAACAAGTGAAAAGAACAAAAACTGCAAAAGAAAGAAGAGATAGACAAGACACTATGGAAGAAGAAATAAGAGAAGAAGCCATGGAAAGAAATAAGAGAGAGACAGAAATAGAGGAGTCAGAAGAAATTTCGAGAGAAGGGCATGAAACCGTAGCAGCAGCCACCACACCCTTCACACACATCAGATCCCCATCTGCCATAAGACCTACTAATCAACCATCCACACCAACCACTTCAATCCCTACTACTCAACCCATTCCACACAATCTAGAAAATAGACTTGAGAACATTGAAAATCTTTTGTCCACTCTAGCACTTCAAATGAATAGATTTGATCAAAGACTCAACTATGCCATATCATCTCTCATTTTAAGAGCTGATAAGATTGATCAAAGACTTGACTCTCTACAACCACTAGCAGAGTCATTCAAAGGTCAAGCTTATCCTCTACACTCTCCACATCCAACTCACTTCTCTCCATTTCAAACTCATTCATCCATCAGAGTGGCATCTTCCCCTACACACTATCCACAATCATCTCTTGCAAATCCAGAGGTTACTCAACCTGAGAGTGAACCTACTGAAATTGCCTTTCCCTCTCCTCCAACACAGCCTCCTTCTATTCCACCCCTGAAATCTTTTCAAATCCCAATCCCCATAGAGCTATTATCAATATGGAAAATATTTCACAGCTCCACTTCTTAAAATTCATTTCCTTCCCCTAGGGCCAGCAATATGGCTAGATTGGACTATAAAGGATCTCTTTTTGTTAGGTGAACTAATTCTTGAATGGATTGATGAAATTCCTTCAGAATGAAATACACCTTCAATTCGTTTAGAATAGAGAAGACCTCTCACTTCTCCACAAACTCCTCCATAATCTCCTCCAAAATAAGTTAATAATCCTGACATTCTTATTTGTGTCTTAAATCTAATCAGGATGACACACTCTGAGTTTAGGATCAGATTAGAAATCAACTCTAAAATTTCTCGGATGTTTCTTTCACAATCCTCATTCTATCCCCTCAGGAATTTGCCATTCGCAGAACTCACAGATTTTAACATTCTGTCTAGGATTCAACTTATTCCTGATTCACCATTGACTCCCAAGGTGTCACACCCCGCTTTTCGAGGCTCGACCTACCATTTTGCACTAAATTTTACCTAAATTTGCCCACTTTTAGGGTGGGGGTACTCGGGTCCCCTTCCAGCACACCAATACATGTCATTATTCCCTTGTTAGATTTATGAATTTTAATGGAATTTCTATCAAAAATTTGACAGAGTTTCCCCTAAAAATATCAAGATTAGAACTTGATATACATTATTTATCAAATACAGCAATTCAAATTTATAAACATAAAGCAATAATCTAAATTGACCCATTTTATCCATAGCCCAGGACCTGTATCACACCATGATGACACTACACATTTAAGGAAACATATTATGTTGTCATGCTATAAGAATGTTATATATCATTTATTAAGACATGCCAATCTACTTCCTTAATACATCAATTATAATTTTACACAATTATACAACTTCACATTTAAATAAATATATATTGGGGTTCCAATCCCAAAATTCAGTCATATTATACAAAGGGCTTCAGTCTTTATCATAAAATCATTTGTTTGACCTGTCAACTAAAAATTTTAACAAGAAGGTGTGAGTCTGGGCAACTTAGTAAGTAGGTACAAGTAATAAAAATCAATAATCAATTCATAATAGCTTGTTTCAATTAAATCATAATCAAAGACATATTAATCCAATCATACTATAAGGCTCAATCATTAATTCAACAAATCCAATACCATTCAACTACAATTCTCATCGCTCCAATTACATAACCATGTCAATGACAAATAATATAGATTCATTAATTAATACTAATATAGAGAATTGCTATCAGTCCCATCTAATCAACCAATCCTTAAATTTAACATATAACAAAGGATAATCTCTATCCCTAATATTGGACATTCATATCTAATCAAAACATCAATTATTTCAATCCAAGGGATATCCTTTATCCCTAACAAACTAAATGAACATCACTCATTAACAAATATTGGATATCCAATATCCCCAATCAAAACGAACAAACCCAGATTTAAATTAATGGGATATTCATCATCCCCAACCAATCATATATTCACACAAGACAAGAACTCCTACTTACATACTAACAAATCATCATACAATCTTCCAGCTCCATTCCTTTTCAACCTTCTCAGATCACCCTGTACAGGGTAATAATTCCATTCATTTATAAACACAGCTCGAATTGATCTTATTGCTAATTGTGTCTATTTTCCAAATGTATAATTTTATTCTCATCAATATATAGTCAAAATAATGTACTCCACATACAGTTATCATGTACAACATACCACTTAAACATTAAGTCCCAAATGACTTCTATAAGAGTTTTAAGATTATAATCAAACTCAAATTATCTTTCATTGGGATATTTTATCAAATGGCTAATAGGCATAATTTAAATCATACATTTTAGCACGAGTTCTTAAGAAATTTTATTTTTAATTATATGTAATCATCATATAATATAATTGATATATAACTAACTTCAATAACAATCTAATTAAACATTTAATGTTATTAATTTGTGGCTCACATGGCCCAAACACAAACCCCCCCCCTCCCCCCTTCCCCCCTCTAACCCCTAACTAGACATAATCATAATTTCAATTCCACTAGTCTAATTCAATCTAAAAATATTCTAAAACATGATAAACATGCCATTATGCATTTTCCCCATGGTAATATTATATAATTTATGAAATTTCCAAATTTCACAATTACCAAACCCTAGCTTAGGGTGAAACATCATGTTTTATGCTTAATTTAGTTTGGAAACATGCTTAAATATAAATTAAGCATTCCCTTATGGTTCTAAGAGAAAACCCATAATCTCCCCCAAAAATCTCATTCTTTGCAAATTTTTCTCAAAACCCTAACTTAGCAAAAATATGAAAAATCAAATGGTGGAAACAAGCTTACCTTTATTTTAGAGCATAGTTCCTTGCTTTATATCAAACTTCAGGTCCCTTTCCACAAGAATCCACTATGGATTACAAAAAACTCAAAAACCCATTATCTTCCTTAGCTCAAACGGCTAAAATCCATCTCCATAGGAATGCTTGGATCCTTGCCCACCTAAATCATTTTTTTCTTGCAAAAATGGCAAGGATTAAACCTAAATGGGGTAGGGTTAGCATGGGAGAAAGAAAGGAACGGATCAGAGAAGGGACGAAATGGAAATGGGGCAAAACTTCAGCTGCCCAACTTAAATCAATGGTCGACGCAGTGGCGTGGATTTCCATGCCGCTCTACCACACCTTACCTTGCCCATTTCAATCCAATGCTGCAGCGTCCTTTTCTAGGCCACAATGTCCACATCCTTGCCTCTGTTTTGTGCTAATTTTTACCCCTTTTGCTATGTATTCTTTCCACTTTGATTTACCCATTTTCATAGGCTTTTAAACATCATTTTTCCACATAATCCTGAGATAAATTGCATAATCATATTACCTCAAATAAATTATATAACCCTTTGCACAAACTTATCATTTACACAACTACATTTAATCATCCACTTACACTAAGTCATTCCAAAATACATGTGCTCTTCATATCCCATATAATTCTCCTTGTACAAGTTACTTTCTGATAAAATCATATACATTGATCCACAAATGGTACTTTAAGCAATTTTTTAAAAATTAACCACTTTTTAACACCCCAAGTGTTACAGAAGGGTCACAAAATTCAAATTTCTGATAAAAAGTTTATACTTCAAAGATATTTTGAGAAACTTCTTAACTCACTTCCAAAGTTTAGAAAACTCAAAAAGTTCATTTCCATCTCCCTTAGGTCCTCATCAACTCATTCTTATTATTGAGGAAGAGTTCTCATTCTATTCAAATGTCAATCTTCAAGCAATTGCTCATAATGTTCCTCCTCCATATCCTCAGCTCTCTAACACATCTATCCAACACAGACTTAGGACAAGCTATTCTCAACCATCCTCTTCACCTGAACGTATTCCACTCCCTTCTACCAAAACTAAAATTCCTAGAAAACCATGAGCTGACACAAAACCAAAACCTTCACTTAGCCATCTTCTTCTAAACCCAAGAGGAAGCCAATAATTCAAACTCCAAAGAACACAAAAGGCTCCTATTTCTCGCATCACCATGTACCATCAAGAGTACACTGCAAGGATAAATGCCAATACAGAAGCCCTCTTGAAAGGGACTCTTGTATCCTTTCCTGAGTTACTAGATCTAGTGTTTTGAGAATGCATTGACTTTATCTATGAAACCGACTGTGGACCTACTACATATACTCATGAACCACCATCTGCAATTCCAAAAGATCCATTTTTCATTACACCTACTCCACCAAAAAGACCCAAGTCATCTCCTAAACCATCAATCTCTCAATCTAACCCTGAACCCTTTTCTAAAACCTATAATAGAAAACCTAGATCATCTCACTAATTCTACTATAGTTACATTTCTCTTCAAATATCTTTGACTGCCATTTCTCTAATATATGATTTTTTTCGCAATCTGCATTATCTAACAGAAATTCTTTCTGTATGTAATTTTGGTCACATTTTGTACTTTTAATATTGGTTGTAACATGCTATGAAAATTCAATTTTGTTTCTTTTCATTTTTTTGATTTTGACAAAAAGAGAAGAAAAATAAGAGAATGTTAGAGGATATTGGAGAGAAATAAGAATAATAAAAGACTGAAATAATTTTTTTTCAGGGTACACATACTCGGGGGGAGCTTACCCATGCAGGGGGAGCCCTGCTAAAAGGCACATTGCATACATTGCATATTCTAAATTTTTTTTGAAAGGTTTATCACTCAAATGTTTTGTCATCATCAAAAAGGAGGAGAATGTTAAGTCTTGCTCTTTTACTTAGCTTGATTTTGATGATGAACGAGATTAAATAACTTAGTTTTAATGATGAAAAAACAAAGGAGTGAAGAATTAAGGTATTAACAAATTAATTTCTAAGTGTTTTAGTATTAGATATCAAAACAGACTAAGAAAAATAAATTAAGATATTAACTATAAAATCATTATAGTATCCCTTTGAAGAAAGATATACAAAAGAATACTCAAGTAAAAATACATTCAAAAGTCGTTAAGAAGTAATTCAGAACTTGCTTAGTGGCTTGGCATGAAAAGATTAGAAGTTAAAAAGAAATCAGAAGTTAATTAGAAGTTACACAGAATCACTCAGAAGTTACCGGATGTAACTCAGAACCAGGCCAAAAGCATTTCAGAACCTCTTCAGAATGAAAATGAAGCATTATTAAACATCAAAAGAAGCATAGAATAAGTCAAAAATCAAATAGAAAAAGTATATGTATTCAGAAGATCCTCATGAAAACAACAAAAGCTACTTGGGTTATACAGAACTAAGCCAGAAGAAAATTCGGTTGCACATAAATAAGCCAGAAGAAATTTCAGCCACACAGAAGCAACCTAGAAGACAAGTCAATGGTTTAAAACCATGTCAAAAAGAATTTTTTGATTGGCAAAAGTAACACAAAAGAAAAATAATATTACACAGAAGCAATGCAGAATCATAATATCTTACAAAGAAGTAATGCAGAACCTATCACAGTGTACAGAAGCAGTGTAAAAATCATGACACACTATGCAGAATCAAGTCAGAAGTATTATCACAGGCATGTTCAAGTAAGCATAATTCAATGAAGCTATACGAAAGTAAAGTCTAAACTTCATAGGAAAATTAGAGGTAACTCATGAGTTCTTAAGAAGACTTAATTCTGACCGTTGAAAGAAAAAATAGTGAACAGAAACTCTGAAGATACTGCCAAAAACATACTTACTACAAAACTTCTGAAGAACCACTTTAAAATTTTTTTTAAGGTATGAATCGAAGCACAGAAGTTCTGAACACTCTACTCAAAATTTTTGAACCCCGATAATATGCAAAAGTCATTACCAAACCTGCCAAACTAGTTTGAAAATGGTGCTAAAGGTTGCAATGGCTAAAATTTTTAAATCCTATATATAGAGAGGATTAAGACAATATCATTAATAAAGAGATTGCACTGAAAATCATTTTGTTGATTAAGAAGAAGAGCATTCACAGCTTTCCATTATTCAACTCCAGTTGCTACGTCACAACCAAAATATTCAAAATTTTCAATATCAGATCTCCATCAACTTCCAAAGGAGTTTGAATCTGATCTTATTATTTACTTTGTTTTTTCAGTTAAGCTTTAACTTTTGTACATGTTAACCTAAATAAGAGGTATTATTTTTATACATTCCATTTGAAAAACCAAGAGTTAGTTGGTAAGCTCTGCGAAACCAACTATTTGTAAAAGTTTCTGGTTAGCTTTGAAAAACCAGTAGGTTAATTGGTAAGCTTGGAAACCAACGCATATAAGTTAGTTGGTAAGCTTGGAAACCAATGTATAAGAGTTTCCGGTGAACTTAAAAAACCAGTAAGTTGTTGGTGAACTTGCAAAATCAACAAGTGTTATAGTGGAATCTGAATATAGTAAAGGAGACAGACTCAAAGAAGTAGAGGAGAACCCAAGAAGGGCCGAACCACTATAAAAATTTAGTGTGCATGTGCTACAAGTTATTCTTTATTTTATTTTAAGCACATATCTCGAGTCAATGGCCAAAATTTTTAAAAGCTCAATTCATACCCCCTCTTGAGCTACCATCTAATTAGGGACCAATAGTTGCAAGATGTTGGAAGGAAAATCAAGTTAGACTCAAGTAGTTGCAGAGAAAATTGAGTTAGATGCAACTAGTTGTGTGAAAAATATTGCAAGCTCCGGCTATATAAATAAAGGTGGTGGGAGAGAATGAGTGTGTCTTCCTTTAGAGATTTGAGTGAGTGTCAACCTTCAGTCCTTCAAACCTCTTAGTGTGTGTGTGTGTGTCTACTTTTAGACATCCGATATCCTTCTTGTGTCTTGTGTAAGAAAGGAAAGAGTGTTTAATTCCATCAAGAAGCTACTACCATCAAGTTGTTTGGTGGCCAAATTGAGAAGTTGTTTTTTCTTCTTAGAATTTTTAGGTTTGCAAATTGCATCTTAGAGGCAACTACAAATACCCTAAAGCAGCAATGTAGGGTGCATAATATCTTAAAGGATTGCCTAAAGGATAGTGAGTCTATAACTTTTTACAAACTGGGTATTTTTATTTTAGTTTATTTAAATTTATTTTCTTTGTTGCCCCTCATCTATTTTCGCTCCAACATAATTTCCTTATAGAATCAAACTTACAGACAATACACTTTACAAAGTATAAACAACTTATGAGTTCTTGTACAATAAAGTTCTTCTTAGTAGGCAGAATTTGGACACCATAAAGAGCAAGTGAATGGACATTTTACTCAATGTAAAATTGTGTTTTGAACTCTTTTTGAAGTTAGAATTGATGGAGCTTGAGTTTTAATCAAAGTTGAAGCATAGTGAAGTTTAACTCCCTTCAGAAGAAAGCTTTTCTCTTATAAATGCATAGATGTAGGCTCTTAAATTGCAAAAACTTGTTTTTCCTTTAAATGAAATCTCTATTTATAAGATCTTAAAGTACTCATGGTCATTTGAATAATAGCCATTGAGATTATAGCCATTGAATCTTACTTGTAAAATACGCAAAAAGGATTTAGTCATAAAGATGGACCTTTATAGAACATGAATTTCCTTTGTCAAAAAACTCTGTGGATGACAGTGCCTTGAAGACCTCTTTAAATCTCCTCTGTAGAATCCTCTAGGGTCAATGACCATTGTCAGGTATAATGATAGAGCTTTATTAGTTTGAGAGGTCTCCTTTGTTGATGCCTTTGCTAGAGAGTAGCCATTATAGCTTTATTGTCAGATCTCTGTGGTAGACCAATGCTCTTCTATAGACTCCTTTATCAGCTTTGACAACTTCAACTATCACTAATGATTAGTTCATAGACTTATGTAGTTTTTAAAGTTCTCCTCTATGATCTCGTCTGTTAAGAACTTTGAATTGGACATGATTTTAGGTTCTTTTGGAAACCTCTCTCAGAGGATTCTTCTCCTTTTGAGTTCTCCTCTATTGTGCAAACTCTTATAGAAACTTGACATTTACATATTTTTTCCATATTGACTTTGTTTATAGTGTGTTTGGACCAATTTGAATTGTTCTTTAATGAAGCATAATCCTTAAACACATTTGCTTTGATTCTTTTATGTAAAACTTATGTTTTCCATTTTAACTTCTGCAATATTTGGGGAACAAAGTTGTTAGTGCTCTCTTTCCTCACTCATATATTTGCTCATTATCAAAACTAAGTTATTATTATATATTCATCATCAAAATCAAAGTATTATGGAGTTTGGACTCAACAGGTTTATGGTTTTATACAAAGAAATAGAGCCAAATTCATGGAAGATTTCAATTATTTTAGAAATAAAGTAACTAACAAATAGTAAAAATGTTTAGGTTTTAAATGGTCAAATAATTGCATTGCAAAGATTCTTATACTAACTTATTAAGAAATGATTAACCTTATTAAAAAATAGGTGAGTCTCAAATTTAGCATGAAGCCTTAGTACCTTCTTCTCTTTCTTCTTCTGTCCCCCCAAAACTTAAAAGAACTAGATGAAAAAATACTATTGTTCTCTTAATACAATTCATGTAGTCAAGATCCCACAAAAAGATAGGCTTTATTTATAGAAGAAAGTGTTGTTGGTAGTTTTTAGTCTCCTAATTCATTATCCAAGGGTTAATTTCAAATTAATTTCTACTCAGATTCAATGTTTGTTGATATTTCAATACTTATGTGCTAAAATAAGTATTTTTAGTTAGCAATAATTTTTTAATAATGAAGAAAATTTTTTATTTCTAAGTTATAAGTCTTGATAAAATTTCTCTTTACATTCTTAGACCTAAGCTTAGATCATACATAACAAAGATCTCTTTTTCCTTTGGTTTCTTAAGAAACCAAAATTCAAATATATAACCTTTTTTACAATTTTTGTCCAGCCCATGATTATGATCATACATTTAAAGTTAACTACATAGGTGTAGATACCCTACTGCTTGACAATCCTACATTGGTCAAGCCCATTTAACCTATTCCAACCACCTCTCATATGCTAAACACTGACATAAGTAGAATTCAAAAATCCAATAGGAAACTTTAATAGTTATTACCCAATGGACAACAACTTTAAATGACTTAGCAATTAAGCAACTTAGGCATGTGCTTAGATAGTTGTCTCTTTGCGTAGCTCTAAGCAACTCATTGAATAGAGGGCTAGCTCCCATCGAGGCAAAGATAAGAAATAGTGATAAGCAGAGTGCTAACGGAAAGCTTGGTCTTTCTTGTAATATTGTTCCAAAAATTACCTTATGGAATTGACTCTAGGGTTCTTCATTCTCTCTTAAGAGCACAATTTCATCCATCCAATGAAAATCAAATTCCCATATCTTTACATCCTTAGTTTTCATAAATTTAAGCCATGGTGCATAACCTGGAATTATGGGATGAGATGTAATTTTATTCTCCATCTTTTAACTATAGGCTAGAGCTCAATCTCTATATGATTATTGCCCTATATGAATAATAATAACAATAGGGATCTAACTTTTCCTTTAAAGATTAATAGTGTTTCCATTAAAGATTAATGGTGACTCATTATGTTACATAGTTTTCTTTCTTCTTTTTTTTGTAATGTGATGTTTTAATAACAAAATTTGTTTTATAGTCTTATAGTGATAGATGATATAAAATTCCATTTTTAATTTTGTTATCTCAAGCCTTAAGACATTGCTTGATATTTTAGATTTTGTGCTAATATTTTGAAATGGTAGCCATTCTAATACTCCATAGTCAATAGATGTCCTGTATTTTACTGTCCACATTTATGATGGTATAATATAATCTTGCAAATGCATTTTTTAGCATGGTCTAAAATATTGATCCAAACCTCCTTTACTTGGCTTGAGTTTGACAATGAATATAATTAACTTACTAAGTTTTGATTTTGAGAAAAAGTATATGAGTTGATAAGTGAATTTTATTCACATATATCTAATATTGTTCAAGCTTATTAATTATTGATTCTCAAGAAGCTTATATGTATTTCATGTGTTTTTGTTGTTGGTCTCATTGGCCAAGAGGTGGCGTGAATTGGGTTTAGAAATTATATACTTAAACCCTGAGTAATCAATTCTTCATTTTCATGCTTGTGTGCTAATCAAAATGACATAAACAATATAACAATGAAAAGTAGGAAAGTAAGACTGTGATACACACGATCAATAGTGGTTCAGGCCCTCTCTTTGCACCTACTCGACTCTCCAAGGTTTCTCAACCTTTGGTTCCACTATCTCTTGTGGAATCACACTTGGTTTCTCGAGCTAACCAAGAAGTCTTACACTGGTTTCCCGAGCTCACCATAAACTCACATTGTTGGTTTTTCCAAGAGCTCACCAACAACTCTTACAATAATAGTTTTCCCAAGAGCTCACCACCAACTCATATAATCTGGTTTCTTAAGAGCTAATCAGCAACTCCCCAACCTTGGTTTTTCAATAAGCTAACCAAGAACTCTATAAATCAACGTGTATAGAGAAATGCCTCTGTCTAGGTAGATGAGTACACAGAGTTAAAGTATAAATACAAATGATAAATAATGAGCACATTATAGTGGATTCAAACTCCCTTGATGTAGTGTTGATGTGGCATTGAAGCTCTTTGATCTTGGTAGCATCTTTGAGTGAATATACTTGGGAGACTTGAATAAATTTCTTATTATTTGATTAGCCTTTGTCACTTAGAACCCTTAAGCTCCTTGTTTCTTTATAATCTCTGAGAAGACTTCATCCTTGACTAATCTCCTTGTAATGCAAAAGATCTTCCCTTGATGTATTTGAAGAAGTAGGTCTTGAATGAGTATAGAAAGATGAAGCTCTTGATGATATTTGAAGATTGAAGCTCTTATCCTAGGGATGCAAAGATTTGTGGAAGGTGTTAAGCTCAAATCCCTTTCTTCTTCTTCTTTTGTTTCTAACTCTTGAAACGTCCCTAAGCTTCTCCTTAACTAGAACTTCGAAAATCTTGACTGTTGGAAGAAGTAGGGCACAAGTCGTGGCTTTGTAACATTCAAATTTTTGATTGTTTGATATCGGTAGGCGATAACTCAGGTAGCTGGGACTTTTGACTGTGTACTAGGCTATATGAAAGATGGTATTTCTAAGTGGCTACGGTCAGATTTCTGCAAAACTCTCAAACCATCCTTGTTGTCCATTTATAGGCGGTTACGTAGGCAGTTGGGCTAAGCGCTTGTGTGCTAGGTGATAGGCATAATCGGTAGGAAACTTGGCAAGCAGTATGCTCTGTTGCTTCTTTGGACATGGTTTCAAGCTTAGCTTCTATGTCCAAAATTGGCAGGTGATATCCACAAGTTACTGCGCCAAGCAGCAGTGATCCTATACTTAACTATTTTCACTCGGCCACTTTGTGACTTTGATATCATTTATTATAAATCAAAATACATTCATCCATATATGATTCTCAAGTTGTAAAAAATGGATAGCTAATATAAATCGTGTTTTTGTAGAGAATGAACTTATTCAAACATATTTTCATTTTTACATATACAAATGATATCTTCATAAAGCACATCTATTTTCTTCTTTATCAAATAACAAAAACATATAAATGATCCAACAAATCACAATATGATATACCAAACCGAATGCATTGTGGATCATGATAATTTCTTCATCTTAAACTCATATCAAACATGTGTATATGCTTACATAAATAATGAACCAAATATATACATATCAAGAATATTTGTTTACATACCAAGCTTTCTAAATTAGAAGCATTATTAGCATAAAGCAAGTCTAAATATAAATTTTTGATAATCATCAATATTATATCCTTTGGATCAACAATCTCCCCCTTTTTTATGATGAAAAACTTGAACATTTGTGACATTTAAAGAATGTGCTAATGATCCATTTTAAATTTCAAACTCTCCTATCTAATTGGAATTTGTAAACCTATGGAGTTTGAAATTTACATGAAAGCTAGCTATGACATATATGATGTTATATTTTCTTGAAACACAAGTCATGACAAAACTTGAAGACTTGTATATTATCTTCCTCAGTTCTTTTTCCCCTTTTTGACTGACAAGTTTATCTTCCTCAATTCTTTTTCCCCTTTTCTACTGACAAGTCTTTCTCAATTCTTCTCCCCCTTTTTTTTAGCATAAAAAAGGTGAGTTGGGTACTTCAAGGCTTTCTCCCCCTATTTATTCTCTAAGTAATTCTTCCTCAAATGCTCAAGTACTTTTCTCCCTCAATGTCTAAAGGATAAAACATTCAAGCA
>JAYJMB010051956.1:0-28867 GCA_036873735.1 Pouteria campechiana
TGGTTCATTCCAAAGGAGACCAGTCCCGGTCATGACGTTCCGTTCGCATTTCGTTTCTTCCTCATTATTTACTATGCTTGATCTGACTTCTTGAGCGTCCTCAGCGGCACGCTCGAAACAGTCCTTCATGGCTAACCTCAATGAAGAGGGGACCCTTAATGGGGGGGAGTGTGTGGGTGCTATTAAAATGGTCAAGCAGGATGTGTTGAAGGATGTTGAATCTTCACCACTGAGTGTCCAAAATATTTCCTTCAGGAGAACACATCGACCAAGTAGTTAAGTTAGATTGTATAACTTAATCTCCCTATCACAAAGTGTTATTACCATTTGAGCTAACAAAACACAGAAAGGAGCTCCGAGATGAATTGGATGTGGGCATCATCCAAGGTTTCAAGACACTCAGAGGGATCCCAATTCAATTTTCGAGGGAACATAAATGGCTATATGGTACTTTTTGTATACATTTTACTTTGTGTTGTTTCCTTGTACTAGTGTATGGTTCATTATGTACTTGGATTTTTATTTGATTGTATGGGGCAACAAACATGAGGAACACATTGTAAAACTCAAGTCAGTGCTTGAGGGGTTAAGGACTTGCATCCTATATGTAATGAGTGTAATATGTAGTTTTGCCAAGGATGGGATGTTCCTTGTGCATAACATAGCTATGAGATGGGTATTCTTATATTGTTAAAGTGTATTTGATAGGTTCTGTACTGCGAAAGCAATTGAGTCAGAGCACAAGTTGCAAAGGCATGATGAGTTGTGCATGGATCGAGTGGATTAAGCATGAGATGCAGTTTTGTTGAGCTTGAAGAAGGATCAAGAGCGGAGTTGGTCCTTGGTTTGTCAAAGTAAAATTGGCAAGGTAGAGACAGTGGAGATTGAACCAGTGCAAGGTTGGCAAGAGTTCAAGCTGTCCGATGAAATGTTTATGGAAGCATTGGAGGAGGTATTGGGAGGCACTTTGATGCTATGCAAACGAATGATGCAAGAATTCTATGGTGAGTTCGAGCATAACCTGAATCTTAGGTCAAAATCAGGTTGGAGCAGTGGCAAGGCTATGCAACGCTATGATGGGTGTGGTGTGATGCAGAACTTGATGGGTTCCCCAAATTGGACTAGCTGAGAGAGTTAGTAGTGCATTATTGGACTTAACTAGTGGGTTGAGTGTGACCAAAGAGTTGGTCAAAAATGGTCAAGAGTGTTGATCATTGCAGAGATAGGTTCATGTTGTATACCTATGGTAGTGGATGAGTGTTGCTGAGCAAGGAAGGTATTCCTTAGGTTCCTATGGTAGACCATAGTCAGCAACGAAGAAAGCTTGGTGAAGTGGTACGAGCCAGAGCCAAGATACAAGGTACTCCTAGAGAGGAGGTTAGTTGAGAAGAGCTAGTTCCTTGTGGCTATGTCAGAGGACGAGGTTCGTGGTACTTGAGGTCGATGCAAACATCGATGACTTTAGATGGTGGAGGGCTTATTTACACCCTTGAGATATGGATCGCTTGGCGGACGAGTAATGTAGTGCATTTGCATGATGCGCATGAAGCGAGACGGTCTTATGTTGGATCGCGGGGCAGATCCAAGGCAAGATCGTGTGACGACTCCTAGGTGAGATCGTGAGGCAACGACTCCTAGGCGGGATCATGAGGTTGATCCAAGGCGGGATCGTGACACTGATCCAAGGTAGGATCGTGAGATGGTTCCAAGTGCGGGATCGTAGATGCAAATTGCATCGTGGATGCGGATCACATGGAGTGTGCGGGATGCATTGGTAGTGCACATTGCGGATCAAGAGGGATCGAGGCATCAATGCATTGAGATTCATGCTGGACGGACACAGCAAGGATAGTGCCAACTAAGCTTGGTATGAATAGCAGACTAGGAGGATGCTGATCAGATGGGACAGCTAGAGATTGTCTGACCAAGGCAGCCAGATGAATGAAGAAATTTGTTGTTCGAGGTAGAAGCTTTTGGGAATTTCAAGTGAGAGATAAGGTAATACTTAAACTTACTCCCCTAGTTTGGAGGAAGATCAACAAGAAAGCTATACATCGTGGCTTGATTCAGAGGTATGATGGACCATTCAAAGTCACAAGACGCATTGGGAAGTTAGCTTACAGGGTGGAACTTTTAGAGAGGTATCATCTTTATCTAGTGTTTCATGTATCTTTTCTTAAACCTTTCTATAAGGATGCACAAGGACAACAATAGGGCAGTATCAAATAGAGCTCCACCCATAGTGCGAGTTCAATAGTAAAGGGAAGCTAAGGCCATTCTGGACAGAAGAATTAAAGGCCATAGTAGAATGAGCAGGAGGACCTACTATCTTGTGAAATGGAAAGGAGCCCCAATGGAAGAGACTAGTTGGGAAAGGGACATGGACTTGTGGTAGTTTGAGGACCTGGTTCAATGGTACCTGCAGTCGATGAGGGCATCGACTAGTTCGGGTAGTGGAGGCTTGTAACACCTCTATACTACGGATCGCTCGACGGATAGGCGATGTGATCACTTGAGCGGAGTGAGTGATAAATTGCGGTACTGCAGGATGCTGAACGATTCCTTGGCGGACCGTGAGATGATTCCAAGGCGGGATTGCAGATGCGGGTTGTATCATGGATACGAGATGCATCGTGGACGCTTGATAAGGATTGAGGGATCGTGGCATAGGAGCGTGGGTACATAGTACCGGTTCATTTCCATGCGGTCGGCTTGCGTGGCGATGGGAGCTTGCTGGGAGCTTGTGTGGTGTACATGTGGGCTAGCCTTAGACCAAATCTAAGGTAGTTATGGTGATATGACCACATGCCCTTTTTATGGGGAGGTAGTTGGACACATGGTACCTTGGACTTAGTCTTGAGACACATGTCTTATAATGAGAGTATTTAGGACATGTGGCTTAATGCATGAGGGATATGTGGTAGGACACATGTCATGAGTTTGTAAACTTAGGATGTGTATTTATACCCCTTTTTTTTCACTTGCAAGGGCATCCAAAGAGATCATTACTGATGCTGTGGTTAAGTGTCGGCAAGTGCTTTGTAATTAGGCAAGTCTTTTTTATCAAAGGTTAGGAATTGTGTTTCTTGTAAGTTCTTGTGCTTTCTTTATATTGTTGTTTTTCAGTTTTGTACTATTGTTAGCCTCTGCGAGTTGAGAATAGGCTGCTAAGGTGACGGATCCTTAGGCTGGTCTTGTGGTTCAAACTATAGAGAGTTTGTACCCATGACACAAGCCTACAATGGTTCAATGAACCTAGAGACTGAAAGGCACCTAACCTAACTATCCCCATATGCAATACCTTGGTAGTTAATTTGGTGTGTATCTTTGGAATGTTTTTCTAGACACTGTGCTCTGTTTCTTGTTGGGGACGAAGAAGTTGAAATCAGTGCATTTACGTGGATGTCAATTCAAGGTGCAACAACAACAGAATAGCATAACAATGGCCCTTTGGCTCTGTAACTGGAAAATGCGATTGGATTAATTCCCTGCCTATCATCTCCACCTAAATTTAGACTCTGATGGCTTGAATACAGACAGCATCTGAGATCTCACAACAATCTTTCAATTCGTAAGTCAAGTGCGAAAATTCCTGCCAATCATCGAGGCCTTTCCAAGATGTTGTGTGGTGATTAGCAATGAGATTCATTTGTGAGCCATATGGCATTCAAGCAGCAAGAAATTTTAAATCCGGAAAAATGTATCCTGTTGGAGGAGGAGGTTTCTAAATTCAAACTACCTAAATCCTTTGCTTAGAAAGACTGAAAAGCCCAGTAGAAGCAGGGTTGAACCAAACGCTCTGCCTTCCCAGTTAACTGCAATAAAAAGCCATTGAATCATCAGCAAAGTAGATTGATGAAAAGCCCTCGTCACCAGCACATATAAGAATTGTTAGCCTGGGTACAAGTGCCACATCATTTAATGGCTTGAATTAAATTGGACAGTGTAAGAAAACACCTTTTGATATAATAATTCCGTCCACTGGAAACAATTTTGTGAAATTATTTGCACCCGCTAAAATTTATAAATTTGGAATTTTATATAAAATTGCATCCTTATGAACAAAATTTTGAAAAATAAATCTGCATCATAATTGATGTTAATAAAATTGATATATTACATCTACTTAATTAATAATTTATATCTTACATCATATATTGTAATATATATATAATGGATAATTATTCAATGTACCTTGATACATAATGTATTCCTTTAGTTTTTACAATATTAAAATGTTTTGGAAAGATCGTAATAAATTAATTACTTTCAAAATCATCCTTATTAAAAATTTAAATGGATCTTAATAAATATAAGCTTGTAAGATAATTTGAAAATAATATTTTAAATATCGAAGTCTATAGATGCTTCTAATTTAAAAATCTTCAATATCTTGGCTAAATGATGCATTTCAAGTATAAGGCTAGTTTGGATCTTTCCAAAATATTATAATTTGAAAAAAATAAAAAAGGGTACATGGTGTACTTGAGTATACTCAATAATTACTCATATGTATTTGATAACTTAATTTACAAAAGTTTGTATAAATATCAAACACTTTTATTCTTTTAGAACCCATATCTTACACTTCTCTCCTATCTTATGAATCACGTAACTGAAGTCTATCCATCGTGCAAGTCAAAGTGTCCACCCGGCAATCGAAACTGCTCTCTGCATGGAAAAAAACAAAAAGACGGCGTGGTTTACACTCAAGAGTTTTTGTAAGAAGTACAGTGAATGAGAAAAAAAATTAATTTAATGTTCTCTCCGAAATTGAATAATAGAGAAATTATAAATGATGCAGTAAGAAAAAATTTTAAAAAATAATTTTGACTTCACTTAATTGAATAATGAAAATTTATTAAAATATAAATAAAAATAAATATTTTAAAGGTTTTTCCTTCTCTCTTTTTCTTTTTCCTTTTTCTTTAGCTAAAAGGAGGTGCATGAATTAAAAATTTTATAACAAAAGGATCACTAAAATGAATGGAGTCTGGAAATGAGGCGACAACCACAAAAATTAAGTGCTATGATTACAGGACTGGACCGTAGGTCATATACTGGTTTGACCTTGAATGATTGGTTCGATTTACTCGGTTCGGTTCAATTGTAAAACAAAATATTTATTTTAATATTATTAATAGAATAAAGAATATATTAAAGTAATATAATATTACAATAAAAGATCCATGTATTTAAATTAATATATATCGTCTAGAAAATCATATTATATATATTTTTATATTTTTCAAAAAAAGAAAAGTTCTACGTTAAACCGACCGGTCGAACCGTAATCCAGATGACCGGTTCAATCCTTGATGATGCAGTGTAACATCAAGATCCGTAAAATAAATTTAAAAGTTTTTTATCCAAGATAATAACAAACGCATATAAGGTAAATATGAGTTTTGCGTGTTTGACCGCAGCACGATGGTGCGATGAATTTCCATACAAAAGATATATTTTAGGACAAACGACGTTAACCATGCCGTGTGGCGTCTCAAATTCAACAAAATCGGGTGGCGATATTTTGTTGGAGACGCCAGGATATGACCCAATTGGATGTGTAGACAAAAACCCGAAAGACTGCTGCATCGAATTCATCCAAAGTCGCACCTTCTGCAAATTCTATCACAAGCTTCTTCTCCGGTTACCCATGTGTGGATCAAGAAAGCTAAGCGGTTGCTTCGCTCTTCTTCTTTTCTTGACCTTCCAAGTGTCGACTTTGGATGGAGCTGATACCATCAGGCATGGCGAATCCATCAGGGATGGGCAAACACTGGTCTCCCCAGGCAACAGATTCGAACTGGGATTCTTCGGTTCCAAGAATCGCTACGTTGGAATATGGTTCAAGCAAGTCACAGTCCCGGCCATTGTGTGGGTGGGCAATAGAGGAAACTACCTCAATGATACTTCGGGAATTCTTACAATCGACGATGGTGGGAACCTGATGATTCGTGATGGGCGCGGAAAATCCATCATGTTGACTTCTGTTGCAGCACCATCAACTAATTCAAGCAGGGCGACACTGCTAGACAATGGGAATTTCATACTGAAGAATGACGAGGGAGAAGTGTGGCAGAGCTTTGACAATCCTACTGACACCATCTTGACCAGCATGAAAGTTCGGGTGGGCCTGAAGATGGAGCGTAACTGGTCGCTGGTGTCGTGGAAAAGTCCAGAAGATCCTGCGCTGGGTTCCTATTCTTTCGAAGCAGATATCGATGGCGCATTCCACTTTTTAATTAGAGAGAAAGTTGACATTTACTGGAGCAGCGGTGCATGGAATGGAGTTGTTTTGAGCCTAACCCCTGAGATGAAAAGAGGCTTTACCCACCGTTTGACATTTGTTGCAAATGGAGATGAGATAATTATGACTTACACTGTTACTGATAGCCGGACACCTTCCCGGTTTATGCTTGATTCGTCTGGGCAAATCCAATACTGGCGCTGGATAGAAGATGGACAGTACTGGAACTTGATCTGGGCTCAACCGAGAGACGACTGTGATCGGTACAACGCCTGCAGTTCAAATGCTCGCTGCAACATTGCGGCTTCAGTCCACTGCAGCTGTTTACAAGGTTTCTACTTGAGTGATGGACAATCCAACAGATCATCAGGGAGGTGCGTGAGGCGGAAGAGCTTGATGATGAAGATCGGTTCTATCCGTTGCAAAACATAAAGTTCCCAGATCGATTCCTATATGAACCATATCCAAATCTAGGTGTCAAGCACTGCGAAGCGGGGTGCAGGAGCAATTGTTCTTGCACCGCTTATGCATCAGCTTATAGCAATGGAACAGGAGGATGTCTGTTCTGGAGTGGAGATTTAATAGGACTACGAGATGATCCTCTTTATAATAACGGTGATGGTTTTGCTGCTGGGAATCTCTACGTCCGTCTAGACGGATCGGATATAGGTACTTCGGTTACTTCCAATCTTCCTCTGCATTTGGCATGGCAATCAGTCTAGCAACCAATTTTTTTATTTTTATTTATTTTAGATGGGAATCAGTTTTCATTCATCCTTGTTTTCATCAAACATGTTCTTAAGAAACCACATAAACATGAATTATTTTCCACGTTCAGAAGAGTTGATTCTGCTGCTTGACTTTCAAACATACTCTTTCAAACAGCGTAAGGTGCATCGCCTTTACACAATTCTCTGTCCCTCAACTGGGTATTTGTTTTTCCGTGTCAAAGTTTTTCAGTTTCTTCAACCTCTGCATAAAAAGGTAATTTTACGTGTCATGTATTGGCATCACATCGATTGAATTATTGTTGTATTGAGGTAATAGAGGAAGCAATCTGGTTGCAGGTGCTAAGAACAACTCAAGGAAGAAGAAGAGGAAAATTGGTGTGATCATTGGAGTAGCAGCTTCTGTCGTAGTGCTTGGTTTCTTACTGTATTATTTATTGAGAAGAAAGCTCAAGAGCAAAGGTGATTCCTTTATAACATGGACTACGTGTGATAAATGGAGTTGGGTCTACTCTGAATGGGTCCAAATCCGATTGTTGCAGAACTGGCCCAAAAAGGCATCTCCTGGATTTAAGAATAGAATATGGGGCCAAAAGTTTGCCCAGCACTTCCAATTAATGGCGCATATAACATTAACAGACCTATGCATGCAGCTATCAAATATGATTTATGGTCCATAATTCTGTTTAGCGTTTTGGTGGATCATCTGGCTCAACTTCTAGACAAGCTACATGGGTGCGCTGGTTTAGGATTGATTAAATAAACAATCAATGCATTGTCAAAATTAGGCCATAGTTGTAACTAGATAGATCAATCCGGCACTGTTTAAAGAAGACAACCTTGTTGAAAAACTACTACAATTGTCATCAGGGCTGTTGTTCTACTTGTACTCGTGGCACTTTCCAGACATTTCAATACGTGTATGGGGCTGGGTCAATTGAGTTGCTCGCTCACCAAAATCCATGTTGTGCCTAATTTAGAGTGGGAAAGAATCTGTGCTGTAGGTTTACCTCCTCTTGGAGTATCGAGCCAAACAAAACAGACACAGCTAGGCAGATCAGAATATAATTAATGGCTCATAATTTGGTTTGGGTCATTTGGTAGGGGAATGATTAAATAAAAAATCAACGCTTTGGAAAAATTAGGACATATTTGTAAGCAGATAAATCTATCCGCCGTCGTTAAATTAGATAGCCTGCTTGACAAAGTACTACAGCTCTCCCGGGAATTATGAACCTCTTGCTACTTGTAAGTGTGGTGCTTTTCAACGGTTCAATGCAAAAATCCATGCTGTGCTTAGAGCCACTGTTTTTTATGACCAAAGAACAACTGATAAACTATTGCATTGATAACATACTAGGGAAAACGGACACAGCTGAGGGAGCATTCTCACTTCAAGCGAACGGTCCAAACCCTCCTTTCTTCAGTTTTGCAACCATAGAAGCCGCCACTGATAACTTCGCTTTGGGGAATAAGCTTGGACAGGGTGGTTTTGGACCTGTTTACAAGGTACTTTCTGTTTTCCTTTGTCACTGTTGGATAGTATAAAACTGGCGTATAGGAATACTGTGGAAATTTCGGTAAAACTGGACGCTGATTCACTGCAAGTTTGCATCCAAAGAGGCCATTGGACCATCCATGTGGCATTCTATATTACGATCCACATAGATCATCAGCAGGATTCACTAACAATGTTGCTTTTGATGAGAAAATCTTCACTGTTTACATAATGGAACCGGTGAATTTGACCTTCAACTGTACTCGATTATGGTTTCAGTTGGTCTTTTCTAATTTTTTTTCTCACCCCAATTAATTTACGGGCAGTTGGCAATCTTTTGTGGTTGTGACGGGTTGCATAAAATATCATTAATTGTCATGAAAACATGGAAGGAATCAAGCAATCGTATTGAAAATTTCATGGTCATGGAGCAATGAAACCAGCCCTAAATGAAAAAAGAAATTTCATGCGACAGGTCTCAGGTACTGACGTCAAACGAAAACTTCTCACCATTTCAGGGTAAGCTGCCTGACGGACAAGAAATAGCAGTTAAAAGGCTTTCCAGAAGCTCTGGACAAGGTCTGGAAGAATTCAAGAATGAGGTCTTATTGACATCAAAACTTCAACATCGAAATCTCGTTAGGCTTCTGGGCTGGTCTGTACATGGTGAAGAAAAGATACTAATCTATGAGTACATGCCTAATAAAAGCTTGGATTACTTTCTTTTTGGTGAGTGTTCTTTGCGCTTTCAAATTTAGGGATGGTTATTTGGGCGCGGTGAAACAAGTTTATTGGTGGACCCCAAAAGAGTACAATTTCTAGCATTTCAAGCTTACTGGTTTTCTGTAGCATTGCATTTCCACCATTAAAAGACGCTTTGGAATTCTTCTAGTGGTCGTATTTTCATAGTCTCCCTGCTTTTTATATCGTAAGCACAGTTCTTGGCAATCTATTCTGATAAAAGCATGCACTCATATTACAAATTACTATTTCCGTCAATCAACACAACAATTGGAGTCTTTTCTTGATGACTTTGTTTCTACACACATCCAAACGACTCCTTGCATTGTCTTTCTTCTCTTTTTTTCATTATTTGCACATGCTTTTATCTTTTTCTTATCTAAACATAATTATTTGTGGCAGAACAAACCAAGAAATCGATATTAGACTGGGGAAAACGCATGCAAATCATTGAAGGCATTGCACAAGGGCTTCTTTATCTTCATCGATACTCGAGATTAAGAATAATTCATAGGGATTTAAAGGCAAGCAACATTCTATTGGATAGTGATATGAATCCAAAAATATCCGATTTTGGCATGGCAAGAATGTTTGATGGGAATCAGTCTGAAGCCAATACAAAAAGGGTGGTTGGCACATAGTGAGTAAAACAGACTTATCCCACAAGTGCCATATGAATTATCTGTTCGCTTTCAAGACATGCGCTTGAGCGTGCATGCCTATTTGGCTACTAAGACATTTGGTTTGATTGCAGTGGTTACATGTCTCCTGAATATGCTATGGGAGGGGTCTTCTCAATGAAGTCGGATGTCTTTAGCTTTGGGGTCTTACTACTGGAGATTGTAGTAGGCAAGAGGAATACATCTTTTCATCAATCCAATGGCCCTCTAAACCTTCTTGGATCTGTAAGTAGCGAAACCAAAAGCTTGATTTTTTGCTGGAAAGCAGTGATGCATTACTATTCATCGATGCCATTACACTGCAGGCATGGGAGCTGTGGAGAGAAGGAAGGAGTCTGGAGCTTATTGATCCAATGCTAGTTGATTCATCTCCTACAAGTGAAATTCTGAGATATTTCCAAGTTGCACTCCTGTGTGTCCAAGACAGCCCCGTGGATAGGCCAACCATGTCAGAGGTTGTTCACATGCTTACCGATATAACAGCTACAATAGCCGTTCCTAAACATCCGGCCTTCTTTATTCGAAGAGCCGAGGAAGCGAAAACCTCTTCGAGCAAACCACCAACTGGGTCTATTAATTATTTAACTGTGTCTGAGATTGAAGGGAGATAGCAGCATTCATCCGTCTTTCGACCAAATTCGCAAGCATTCCCTTCCACTTGCTCTATTCATGACAGTGTTATAAATTTAACGACATCAAGCCATCCAAAATACGGTAATGCGTGAAATTTAGTCTTCTAGCAGTCTTCAAGATGGTAGATCATATATCATACAGATGCATCCACCAGCATACATATAAAGCATTTCTTTAGCACATCCTTACCAAAATGTTATAGTGCATTTGATGTGTTTAGGCATTGCCCTACATATTACATAGACTTGATGATGGTATTTCGGCGTGGGCCTTCTGATGTGAGATTCCAGAAATTTAATATTGTACACTAGAAGAATCATATGCTACTAATTTTCCTTGGATGTCAAGTCAGATGAAGTTCAAGGCTTTAAGCTATATATGTTGTCTCACAGTAAGTGTTATCTGTTATTGGCTTGTTGCCAGCCCTAAACCCAGATCAAATGCTCCATTTTCCCATTTACAGCAAAAAGGATATCAAAAACCAAGCTCATGAACCCCACATTTACCAATTTATAGTGTGCTCTTGGATCCAAAACAATGGCTTGATTAGATTAAAGTCAATCATAATATTAGTTAATTTATATTTATTTGTGATACTGCAAGTTATCTTGTTTGAAAACGCAGGAGAACCTTATATTACGTATTTGATTTTAATCATAATGATGATAATGATGATGATGATAATAATAATAATAATTATTATTATTATTATTAATGTTACTCTGCTCACGTGTACCAGTTGATACCGCTGCTCAGTAACAAACCATGCAAAATTAGCTCCAATTTCGTGATCAAGGGTCATCATAAATTGAAAACGACTACACAGAGGCACAAGAATTTATGTGGAAAATCCTTAAAAGGATGTTAGAAGATTTCAACACTAAGAAAAATATTCTTGGCTTATTGTGGACTCTACCATGTATCCTAATAGAGTTCAGAAGACCTCATAAAAAAGGGCATTATTTGATGGACAATAAGTCTATTTACCGGCCTCCTCGGTGACTCAGGTTCAAGTCTTCTAAAAAGCATTTTTACATATAAATCTATGGTTGCATATCTCTTACCTTTTCGGACCATGCTATCCTAATTGAGGTCAAAAGACCTCATGAAAGAGCATTGCATGGTGTGACATTATGTCTTTTACCTCTAAAACCTAAACCCTAGACCCCACATACTCTAAGTCTTGGAAACAACCTTTTAACTATGAATTCATGGTTCCATACCTCTTACCCTTTCTAAACCCTGCACTCTAACATTTTGTCCCCACTTTCTTCAACCCTAGAGAACTGAATCCCCGACTATGCAATATTCATCCAATGGACTTGTGCTTTAACAGGCCGAGAAGCCTACAATAATTCATTGGGCCTTTAATAAATAGGCTCACAAGCCAAGACTGGCTCATTGAACCTAGCAGAATGCAAGGCATCAAACATAACTAGCCCCAGATGCAAAACCTTTGTGGTTATTTTGGTGTCTGTCATTGGAATGTTTGTCCAGACACTGTGCTCTGTTTCTTGTTGGGGAAGAAGATGTTCAAAACAGTGCATTTGCGTTGATGTCAATTCAAGATGCAACAACAAGAGAAGATCATGACAATGGGCCTTTGGCTCTGTAACTAGAAAATGCGATTGGATTAATTCCCTTCCCATCATTTCTACGCGAATTTAGACTCTGATGGGTTGAATACAGCATCTGAGATCCCACAACAATCGTTCAATTCTTAAGTCAACTGCGAAAATTCCTGCCAATCATCGAGGCCTTTCCAAGATGTTGTGTGATAATTAGCAATGACATTCATTTGTGAGCCATATGGCATTCAAGCAGCAAGAAATTTTAAATCAGGAAAAATGTATCGTGTTGGAGGAGGTGGTTTCTAAATTCATACTACCTAAATCCTCTGATTAGAAAGACTGAAAGGCCCAGTAGAAGCAGGGGTGAACCAAACGCTCTGCCTGCACAGTTAGCTGCAATAAAAGGCCATTGAATCATCAGCAAAGTACATAGATGAAAAGCCCTCATCACCAGCATATATAAGAATTGTTAGTGTGGGTACAAGGGCCACATCGCGTGATGGCTTGAAGAATTAAATTGGCCACTGTAAGAAAACACCTTTTGATATAATAATTCCGCCCACTAGAGACAATTTTGAGAAATTAATTGCACCCGCTAAAATTTATAAATTTGGAATTTTATATAAAATTGAATTAAGATATCTTTTCCAATTTTATCCTTTTTCTAACTTAAAGAATCTCAAATTGTGTATTTGAAACTTAATTTTTTAGAAAGCCATAGAGGAAAAGCGTCACTATTTATAAGGGCTATAAATGCTTTCTTAAAAGAAATTCTTATACATAAGAAGAAAAATTAAGAACAAGAACTATATCCGTCATCATCATCAAATGATTTCCAATATGTACCAATATTAATTGCCCTTTTTACTCTTTTTTCATGGGCTTCCCAGTGTTTTCAGGTTAAGCGGATTTGTTCTTCTCTATTTCTTTCTTGTTCTAGTACTTCATGAATTTCCTTTTCTTCTTCCTCTTTTATTTTATGAGCTAATTGTGTAATAACTCTTCTAACCTAAACAATTATATTATAGATACTTCGAGCTAACAACTCTTCAGCCTAACCAAAGTTATCTACTGACTGAGTTAAATATTATTTTATTGCTTGCAACCTTTTATTTTTTAAATATAATTTCTTTAAAATTGGTCCAAGCATGTATTATATTTAAAAGAAACTAATAGCATAATAGCACAATAAAACAGTGAAAAATACAAAACCTGTTCGCTACACATCCACTATGCTTCGCTGCGAATCAAGTCAGGACTAGAGCATGAAAGAGAAATAAACACTCACGGTGAAGTGTAAAATACTCAAGGCTAAAGTATTTGCTCAAACTGCTTCCTTACTCCACGAAGGAAGTAGGAGAGATTTCTATTAATTGAAGAGAAAATGTACTAGTGGGGGCTACATGGCTTCTCTAGAACCATATCTTTATAAGTAAATTAGAACAAAAGAAAAGATAAGAAGATAAGGTCAAAAAAAAATGGATAGGTGTCTTTAGACCGTTTCATTCCATTGTAGACACATAATATATATAGATAAAAAGTAAAAGATAAGAATCTTTAAAGTGGATTTACAAAGATATTGACATCATAATCTTTTGACACTTGGAAAGTGAAAGATTTCTAATTGTCGAAAGTTTGTCCTTATCTTTTCCAGTGGGGCCTGCATATCTGTGTCACTTCTACATCATTGCTGCATCATGTCTGCATAATCTCTGCATCACATTTGTATCCTTGCTTGCATCATGTCTACATCGTGTTTATATTATTCTAGGCCAATTGTCTTAATGTTCATTAACACGTCTATTGTATCTAGTGAATTTTGATCTACTATTCTGGAAATGTGAGACCATTACATCTAGATTTCTCTAGGATAATTTTCATGCCTTCGAATTCTATCGATAAACAGATCGATGTCATTGGCATAAGTCTCTCCAATTTCTACAGCATTAGATAAATACTGCTTTGGAATTATGGCTAGAGTATTTTTAGAGATGTTATCATATCCAGACATCTTGATTAATGATGAATCTTCTCTAGCCTGAAGAGCATGAAGGATTGTAATGATGATTTTTGTACAATTTGTAGAGATTTTTATTTTTTGAAAATCTTTCCATCTTGCCTTTGTCCATTTGGTTATTCTATCAAAGTCTCTTGATAGTTCCTCCCCTGGATTTAGAATCCAGACTTGAAGCTTGGATAAACTCGTTTCTTTACTTTCAAGTATCTTGGAGTTGCTACTATTAATCTTGTTACAAATCTTATATCATAACCTAGGAGTCATAGTAAATATCTGATCGTCTTAGAATGATTTCTTAGCTTCTCCTGGTTTTGATGATTTATACAGACATAGCCTATGATTCCTTGTTATAGTGGATTAGTCCAATTCATACTTGTGAATATTTTTTTATTGATTTTAATGTGTGGATAACCCTGGACATCATAAGGATGTTCTGTCCATTCTGGGTTTTGCTTAACAAACATTTGTTCATCAGATAGTAGAGTCTTTGAAGTAGTAACATTTTTAATTGATCCTTTAACTATCTCATTGACTAGCTAGTATTTTTTATTATAAATTCTCCTATTTTCTGTCAAATCTATTACTTGAGATTCTCATTTCTAAGCTTATTGTTTTAGCCCTTAAGAGTCCTTCTCAAGTTGTTCCACAAGATTTTTAATTCCAAATGCAGCTATATAAGATTGATACTAGTTGCATTTGCTTATACTAAAGAATCCATTAATCAGTCCTGGAAAGAGTAATTCAAACATTTCTCTTGCTTGATCAATTAGATTCAGCTTAACTACCTCATCTAAGTTCACTTTGAGAGGTTCATAGATAGTATATCTTATGGAGTCTTTAACAATATTAGGGATACCATTATGTTCAATGTGAACTTTAGGTAAAAGGTTTTGCTCATCTAGGAATTGCATCTTGCCTTCCACTAAGAAAGTTGAGCTTTCTGGAGATTTCCCTTTGGCGTGCTTAGTATGGCCACCCTCCTTGGTAAGAGTTAATCATTCTAGGATTACTCTCTTAGTCTTCTCAATTTGACTAGTTTTTATTATCGAAGATGATAAGGATTTCGGAGCTTCCCTATTTGCCCTTCCTTTGTTCATCTTCTTGTTAGGGCATTAGCTTGCATAATATCTTGGACTTTTGCAAATTTAGCATACTAATTCAGGTTTCTCTTTTCTTTTTGAATATTTTTCTGAAAGATCTTGTTCAACCTGAGCCAATAGAGTCTTCATTTTTGTTATCATCTGTTCTTTGAAATTTCTTGCCTTCTTGGGATTATCTCTCTTCAAATGTCCAGATTTCTTACATTTTCAACAGAATGCTAATGATGAAGAAGTCATTCTTGCTAACCTATAAAACCTACAAGTCTTTCTTGTTAGCAAATCAGCTATTATATTTAAAGAATTTTTATTTGTTCTATCCGAAACCTATAATAAGCTAACTTTGTTGTCATCTAACCAACTTAGCTTAGTCAATTTCTTTTAATTTTAATTTTAAAAATTTTTGACATAAGCTGAGTTACTTCAAACCAAGAACTCTGATTCTGATGCAATGAAAAGTTCATTGGCCTTGATTGCCTGGATTACTGTAAAAACTTCCTTCTTATGGATTGACCAATTAATTTCTGATCCTTTCAAAATTCTGCTCCAGTATCTGCATTTGTTGAGAATTTTTCCTTTCTTGACTTTAATGCACATCCCCAATAGAAATCTGAAGTATCTACTTGTAAGATCAAATAATCTCCTTGTTGTGGAAGATTCAATGTCAGGAGTTTCTTTATTTAATCTTTGATTTTTCTAACCAGTAATGTATCTGGCTTCATCCATTCCCATGAAATTTTACTCAAAGTCATCTTGTGTAACATTCTAGTTAATGATGCCAAACTTTTAATAAAATTTCTGGAATAGTTGACAATCTTAGAAACCTTTGAAGCTGTTTCAGATTCTCTAGCCTATCAAAAAATTCAATAAGAGACTTTGCTATATATGGTTGTAGTTTCTCTTTATTTCCTTCAATTTTCAATCCTAGAAAATTAATTTTAGGCTGCATCCATATTACCTTTCTTTCTGATAATATCGTGCCTTCTTTTACAAAGACATCAGTCACTTATTCTAAATGACTTACACGTTCTTCACGAGAATATCATCAATATAGGCTGCAGTAAAAGTAAGGACTTTTCTTCTGTTCTAGTTATCATAGATTTTTTTTGTCTATCAATTAAGGAAAGGATTTATCCTTAAACTTTTTAGAAAGTTTCTAGTGTTTGGAGAACTCCTAGATATAGGTATTAAGAAGAAGATTACCCAGATCCTACAAAATTTGTTTCTAGAGTTCACCAAGCCGAATAGGAAATAAGACAAATTCTAGGAAAGGAGAAATGTATTCTGGATGAAATAAGAAGAGTCCATGATGAGTTAAATACTCGTCTCAATGAAATAGAAGAAGCTCTTAGGCAGAAAGCTAGAAGAAGAGCAGAGTCTTCTAAAATCATTAAGAAAAGATTTAGAGAAATTAGGGGTTCTGGAAGATTTTTCAATGAGCTAGCTTATAAATGACTTGCTAAGGAAATGTGTAGAACCAGCTAAAAAATGTCGGTCAATACATAAAGCTTGAGAAGTTTAACTCAAGGATAAGGATATGATGGATATAAGCTAGAATATCCTTGGAAGCTTCCATATAAATTCATCCCAAGAGATAAGAGGATGGAGCGAATGTCTTTGCAAGGGGCATATCTGAATATTGGTTGCTAGAAAGATACTGAAAAGGCTATTGAAGCCTGGGCTAATCAAGCTAGAATAGCAATCCTTGGAGAAAAGGATTGGACTGTAGAAAAAGCTAGAATGTATCTAGCAGCAAGTCTACAAGGATCAGCAGAAAGATTTTGGGATGAACTATGTAGAAAGTCTCCAATAAAAAATATTACAGCTGAAAATGCTCAAAGATCAGAAGAGGTTATTCCAATCTTTGTGAAAATCCTGAAAAAGAAACTTGCTGGACAAACTATAACAGATAGTGGCGGTTATCAAAAACAACAAGCAAGAGCAACCTTGATAAAACTCCAAATTTGTGATATGTGTTTCTTTAAAGAATATTATTGTAAATTCAAAGATAGATATTACCAATTGAGTTTTGAAGACTAAAAGTATGCCCTTGGAATGTTTTTGGACAAGTTACCCAAAAGTTGGGGAATGATTGCCCAAAGAGCATTTGAATAACGTATGCTATCAAATCCTAATTTAGCAGATACATTGGATGCCATAGCTGAAGCAATGAGATATTGCATTAGGCTCTATTGAATGGAAAGAAAATTATTCAAAGACATAGGACAAATTTTAGTAATGTTGGAGGATTATTGCGATAAGTTTTAACTTGTAGTAGGAAGATATGGTTGTGTAAAACCAAAAAAGTCTGAATTGGTTTGCACAGGAGGATCATGTAAGCCTAAGAAAAAGTTCAACTAAAAATTTTAAAAATATGACAAGATTCCAGTTAATTAGAAAAAGGGACAAAAATATCTAGAAAAAAGATATTTAAGGCCCCTTAGATCACTAGAAGAAAGGAGACAAGCGTTTAAAGAAAAGTATGGACAAGATCCAAAATGTTCAAAAGGAAAACTCTTGTCTCAATATAAATGTTGCTAGTTATGCAGAAAATCAAGTCACAAACCCGCAATATGCTCAAAAAGTAAAGCGCGACAACCATAATTAAAGTCGTTTCTTTGTTCCCAAGGACAGGTCTATTTTGAACCTATTTGGGGATAAGAAATAGACTCGAATGATGATGGTCTATTTGAAGTTGAATCAAAATATTCTAAGGAAGAAATATCTGATTTAGAACCTGAAAAAGAAAATCATGAATTAGCAGAATTTTAAAAATTCTATGAACTAGGGCTATTCATGATGAATATTAGGTCGGGTATAGATTTAATAAAATTATCTCAGGAAGGATAGGAAAGGATTCATCAAATACGTGAATCAGAAGCTGATATTACTTCCTCATCTAAAGATTATTATGAGTGAAAGATGCCAGAGATTAATCTTTCTGAAGTTTATCAACAAAGTTGATTTCCATATAAAGAATCGGTTAAAATAATTGAAACTGAGACAATAACTGAGGTTGCCATTTCCGATAAAGGGCAGTTCTTGATCTCATTAATCAATAAGGATCAGCTACAGGAAGCCCTAAAAAGGAAGAAAAACTTTATTCAGTACGGAATGGTATAGCTGGGCATTTCTTCTTTGATAAGAGAGGAATTGGATTTACCAATTTTGGTAGCAGTAGTATATGCTAGCACTATTGGTCAATCTAAAAAATCTCTTTTAGGAGGAGTATGTGCTAATCTGTGCAAGGGACCAATATGGTTTAAGGTCTGGCACAAATTGAGTGTAAATCTTAGAGATATAAACATTTTGAAAACTCTTTGAGAATCGACACGAATGACTAGATGAAGCATGACTATCCAGGAGAACGGAGAATAATCCATGAATGGTGTAGAACCTTTATTCGATTTTACAATACTCACAAACTGGTAGTAAAAGGAGAACAAAGTTACACTAAACTGTTCAAGTCCAACTCCTTAATAAGAGGAATGACTCCCACAGTGGTGAACCTAAAGGCATTATCATGGCCTAGGAATTGGGTATTTTAAGATTAGGCTGAATTTCAACAGATGTTGGAATCTTCAAATATTAGGCAAACTTCAAATGCCCTGTTAATTGAAGAACCAAGATCATCTGTGAGCCAAGTTGCTAGGCAAGATAAGCCTAGGATTAAAAAGGAAGAAGATGATCTTCCTGAATCCTCTAAAAAATTATCTACTAATTTAAGAAAGATAATTGGATGGCAGAAATTAGACATGCCAATTTATGAGGATGAACCCAAAATCAATATAATAATATTAAATTAGCTACCAAGTTTGTAGGTATTAACAAACTTTCCTATAGCCACAAATATTAAGGTCAATATTGAAGGGGTTAAAAGATTAGCTTTAATTGATACAGGAGCTAGTTTTTACTTCAAAAATAAGGAGATCCTCTTTGTACGAAATTAGAAGAAAATTTCACCTATTCCGATTAGATTAGCCAATAGATCAAAGGCTAATGTGGAATGGATTGCTAAAAATGTGAAAGTGAGGATCTGTGATAAAATATTTACCATAAATATTTTGTTATGCATAAATAATTTATCGAAAGAAATTATCTTAGGAAATGCATTCTTGAAGCATCAAGTGGGGAACATGCCACTTATCCAAGAAATTGATCATATTTTCGTTGGAGGACATAAAATTCTAATTGACGTGTTTAACTCTATTCTTAAAATGGAAATAGAGGATAGATCTCTACTTACAATAGCTGATGCAATATTCGAGCTATTACAATAGGAAAAGATGAAAAAAATAAGTGAGTTAAATTTTCTAACTCAGAAACCTATGGTAGCTATTGAGACAATCAAAGTAAAGAAAATCCACAGGCATTATCTGAGAAATGCAAAGTGGAACATCTTTAAAATTAAAGAATCCAGATACTATCATTAGAAGCCAAGGTATTA
This sequence comes from Pouteria campechiana, assembly GCA_036873735.1. NCBI lineage: Eukaryota > Viridiplantae > Streptophyta > Magnoliopsida > Ericales > Sapotaceae > Pouteria > Pouteria campechiana. The sequence goes on from JAYJMB010051956.1 coordinate 19,663, forward strand.
AATATACCTCAAAAAAGATAAAAGAATTTGGAAAATAAATACCTAAATTGAAAAAATTGAATCTAATTCATCTGAGTGAAAGTGAGTACAAAAATACTGCCTTTATGGTTATGAACCATGCCGAGAAAGGCAAAGGAAAGGCACGGATGGTAATTGATTATAGAGCATTGAATAATGCCACAAAGGACAGTGGATATAATCTTCGTAATCATAAAGTTCTTCGGAATTAGATTAGGTAGAAAAAGCCAAAGGTATATTCGAAATTTGATTTAAAATCTGGATATGAGCAGATTTGGATGCATCCCGACAGCATACATCTAACAGCATTCACATGTCCTTTAGGATTGTTTGAATGGTTAGTTATATCATTCGGATTAAAGAATGCACTAGGAATCTTCCAAAGATGTATGAACCAGGCGTTTAATCATTTAAAGGATTTTACTGCGGTCTATATTAATGATGTTCTCGTGAAGAACATATAAGTCATTTAGAACAAGTGGCTAATGTCTTTGTAAAAGAAGGCATGATACTATCAAAAAGAAAGGTAGTATGAATGCAACCTAAAATTAATTTCCTAGAATTGAAAATTGAAAAAAATAAAGAGAAGCTACAACCACATATAGCAGAGTCTCTTATTAAATTTCCTGATAGGCTGAAGAATCTTAAACAACTTCAAAGGTTTCTAGAGATTCCCAACTATGTCAGAAATTTTAAAATTTGGCATCATTAACCAGAATGTTACACAGCAAGACTTTGAGTAAAATTTCATGGGAATTGATGGAGTCAAATACATTACTGGTTAGAAAAATCAAAGATCAAAGAAACTCTCGACATTGAATTTTCTACAATAAGGAGATTATTTGATCTTAGAAGTAGATGCTTCAAATTTCTATTGGGGATGTACCTTAAAGGGAAGAAAAAAAAACCTCAATACATGAAGATCTACAAAGATACTAAAGTAGAACCTTGAAAGAATTAGAAATTAATTGACCAATCCATGAGAAGGAAGTTTTTGCAGTAATCCAGGCAATCAAGGCAAATGAACTTTTTGTTGCAACAAAACCAGAGTTCTCGGTTCGAATTGGTCAACTTATATCAAAAAATTTTAAAAATTAAAATTAAAAGAAATTGGCCAAGCTAATTTGGTTAGATGACAACAGAAGTTTGCTTATTACAGCTTTGGGATAGAATAAATAAAAAGTTTTTCAAACGTAGTAGCCAATTTGCTAATAAGAGAACTTGCAAGTTTTATAGGTTAGAGAGAATAACTTCATCATCATCAGCGTTCTATTGGAAATGTAAGAAATCTGGACATTTGAAAAGAGATTGTCCCTAGGAGGTAAAAAATTTCAAAGAATAGATGATAACAAAAATGAAGACTCTATTGGCTCAGGTTGAACAAGATCTTTCAGAAAAAGATTCAAAAAGAAAAGAGAAACCTAAATTAGTATGATGAATTTGCAAAAGTCCAGGATACTATGCAAGCCAATGATTTGACAAAAAGATGAAGAAAGAAAGAGCAAAGAGGGAAGCTCTGATTTGCTTATCATCTTATACAATGAAAATTAGACAGATTGAGAAGGCTAAGGGAGTAATCCTAGAATTCTCAACTCTTACCAAGGAGGGTAGCCAGGGTTAGTAGGCCAAGGAGAAATCTCCAGAAAGCTCAACTTCCATAGTGGAATGCAAGATGCAATTCCTAGACGAACAAAAAATTCTACCTAAAGTTCACATTAAACATAATGGTATCCCTTATATCGTTAAAGACTCCATGAGATACACTATCCATGAACCTCTTAAAATGAACTTAGATGAGGTAGTTAAACTAAATCTAACTGGTTAAGTAAGAGAAATATTTGAATTACTCTTTGCAGGATTAATCAACGGATTCTTCAGTATAAGAAAATGCGACTAGCATCAATCTTATAGCTACATTAGAAATTGAAAATCTTGTGGAACAACTTAAGAAGGAATCTTGAAACCTAAAATAATAAGCTCAAAAATGAGAATCTCAAGTGATAATAAAAAAACTAGAGAATTTACAATCAAAAAATTAGCTAATCGAGAGATTTAATTAAAAATGTTACTACTTCAGAGACTCTATCTTAGCTTTCAAGTCTGCATTCCAAATCTAGGGTAGGAACTATCAAGAGACTTTGACAGAACAACCAAATGGACAAAGGCAAGATGGAAGAATTTTTAAAAAACTAAAATCTCTGCAAATTGTACAAAAATCATCACCACAATCCTTCATTCTCTCCAAGCCAGAGAAGATTCATCATTAATCAAGATGACTGGATAAGATGACATCTCTAAAAATGTTCTAACCCTGATTCCAAACCAATATTTATCTAATGCTGTAGAAATTGAAGAAACTTATGCCGATGAAGTTGATCTGTTTACCTACATATTTCGAAGGCATGAAAATTATCCTGGAGAAATCCAGATATAACGGCCTCACATTTATAAAATAGTGGATCAAAATCCATTGGATACAATAGACGCATTAATGGATATTGAGATAGTTGGCCCAAAATGATGCAAACACGATGCAGACATGATGCAAGACATGATGCAGCAATGATGCAGAAGTAACACAGATATGCGGGCTCCACTGGATAGGATAAAGACAAACTTTCAACAATCAAAAATCTTTTACTTTCTAAGTCTTAGAAGATTGTGATGTCAATATCTTTGTAAATCCACTTTAAAGATTCTTATCTGTTACTTTTTATCCATATATGTCATGTGCCTATAATGGGATAAAATGGTCTAAAGACACCCATCCATCCTTATCTTCTTTTTTGACCTTGTATTCTTATCTTTTCTTTTATTCTTATCTTCTTATAAAGATATGGTTCTAGAGAGGCCACGTGGCCCCCACTCATACCTTTTCTCTTTTATAAATAGAAATCTCTCCTACTTCCCTCGGAGAGTAAGGAAACAATTTGAGCAAATACTTTAGCCTTGAGTGTTCTACCCTTCGCCGTGAGTGTTTATTTCTCTTTCATGCTCTACTCCAGACTTGATTCACAACAAAGCCTGGTAGACGTGTAGCGAATATGTTCATATTTTTCACTATGTTATTGTGTTATTATGCTTATAGTTTCTTTTGAATATAATACATGCCTGGATTGATTTTAAAGAAATTATATTCGGAAAAGAAAAGGTCGCAAGCAATAGAACAATATTTGACTCAGTCAGCAGATAACTTTGGTTATGCTGAAGACTTGTTACCTCAAAGTATTTATGATATAATTGTTCAGGTTAGAAGAGTACTTGAACAATTAACTTATAGAATAAATGAAGAAGAAGAGAAGGAAATTTAGGAAGTATTAGAACAAGAAAGAGAAAGAGAAGAATAGATCCGCTTAGCCCAAAAATGTTGGAAAGCCCATAAAAGAAGAGTAAAAAGGGCGATTGATACCGGTACGTATTAAAAATCATCTGATAATGAAGACGGATATAGTTCCTGTCCTTAATTTCTCTTCCGAAGTATAAGAATTTCATTTGGGGAAGCATTTGGAGCCCTTATAGACGGTGATGCTTTTGTTATAATCTTTTAATTAATTAATTAATTATTACCTTATTGGTAAATTTATATTATAAAAATACATTTTTCTTAATAGATTAATGTTATAGTATAGTGGAGAATATATTTAAATGTTTAATAGTTATAATATATACAATTTGCCCCTCAACCAAAGGTCCAACTCTGCCCCCAATGAGAATCCTGAGATGCAAAGGCCTCTCAGACTATTTGCCTAGGCCTAACCATTCCAAGCCACTCATATTTGTGAAAAAGATAATCTAAATAAAAAAATATATAAATGTTCATGTATGAAGATTTGTTTACTAAACCTTTCACAATCATAACATATCCTATAACAAATTAACTACACAATGTGTTTTGTTTAAAAGTGCATTTAAAATTAACTTGTCCTATATTGATAATTTATAATGGATGCATATTCTTGGTATATTTAATTTATTGTTTATAGATTGTTTCTTTTAATGTCATTCTTTTTATTTGTGCATGTAATAATTATGGCTATTGCTTTGAATTATGCGATTCAAAAGATCAATCCAAAATTTCATGTTCCTCACAATTAATTTTCACTTTGTCAATGCATTAGTTTTGTGACATATGAATCCTCCTCAAATCTCTAACTTTTGCATCTTGAGATTTTAAAACTGTATCAGTCCTGCTCAACCCACTGCCAAATTTAGATATCTCCATCTTCACACTAAAATCATAGTTGCATGGAATATCAAATTCCCCACTAAAATTAGAATTGCAAAAAATATCACATCCATGGGGCTCTTTTATTGTAGGTTGTTCTTAGAAAATGTTATAGCCATGTCGTGTTAAAAAAAAAAAAAAAACAAAAAAAAAACAAGAGAATTGGGTACACTTCAAATATTTCATTTTTTGAAGTTTTCCAATGTTAACAGGAATTGTACGAGTAAAATTGTTATGGTGCAAGTTCAACCGGGTCAAGCTCATAAGATTTTCAATCCCCGCGGGAGTGCTCCCGTGATAAAGATGGTTATATCCCATCGCCAGCCAAAGAAGTTGGGGGTAGATTAGCTATGGAATTGGGTATCCCACCTTCGAAACTGTTGTTGTGGAATCCAAACTGTTCCAAGTGGTTACAATTGGGCAGTCCTGCTTCCCTGTTCCAAGTCTGTTGCCGCCGATAGTGAAAATCCGCAGATATTGCAGTCTCCCAACTTCCGCAGGAATTCCACCTGTGAAGTCGTTGTTGGTGATATAGAACTCTTGGAGCAACAAAGCATTGGTTCGCGAAACCGGAATTTGTCCATTGAACAGATTTCTCGACACGTAGAATAATTCGAGGATAGGAGGGGTGATGAATAGATCCCGCGGAAGGTTCCCGTGTAAGCGGTTAAAAGTCACTGAGAACATGCAGATGCGGGAGAGGTTGTAGATGGATGGAGGAATTGTGCCGGAAAGTTTTTACAGCGATTTGCAGAAACCCCAAATTCTTCAGTCGGCTAAGATCAGCCGGAATGTTTCCGTCCAACCTACTTCTTCGTAGAGAGAGCTCGACGAGGGCTGAAAGATTTCCAAGCGAAGGTGGTACGCTTCCCGTGAGGCTGTTGATCAACAAAAACAGTGAAAGGAGCTTCCGTAGTGTGCTAAGCTCGGCAGGAATTTCACCTACAAGCTCATTGGAACCTAAAACAACAAGTTCGAGCTCCAAACAGTAGCTAAGGTTGGAATGGATTTGTCCATGAAATGAGTTGCCAAGATCAAGATGCTGAAGAAAGGCGAGACGTCCTAGTTCTGGTGGGATTTGTCCCCCAAAGCCGTTGACGCTGAGTTCTAATCGTGTTAGGAAGGTGAGATTTCCCACGCGAGGAGGGATGAATCCGACCAACTTGAGCGATGTGAGGTTCAGAACCGTTGCTTTCTGATCGCGGAGACCGCATGGTATTCCGCGCCAGTGGCAGTAATGGAGAGAAGAATTCCATGAGCTCAAGGCGTTGAGAGGATCTTCGATTATTCGGCTCCTGAATGCAAATAGAGCGAGTCGGTCAATGTCGTTGTTGGCTGGAGTTGAGATAGGAAAGAAGGGCGAGACGAAGGAGAAAGGAAGAGACAAACCTTGGGCTTGCCGATCGTATTTCCATTGGGGCCACCCTCCAATTTATTTTTGTGGCGAGACGATTTGGTAGACCCACCTAAGAAGATTGTTTCCTTTTGACAGGCAACTTTTAATTGACTTTGTAGTAACCCATGATGTGTTGATGAAACGAATTTCTAGGTGCTGAAATGGATGGATGTATTGACATTAAACATGCGAAACCACAGGGAGAAATTTCTAAGGCTGAACGGATGATATCTTTTGCCCAGGTGTTATGGGCCTACCGGTATTCCAAACAACTGGCCTAAAGATTATTCTGGATCAAATGCCTTTATATTTCTTCTAATAAGATTCTAATTCGCCACCATATTTCTGTACACAAAGTCATCAATCGCTCTTGCTCTACATAATTTTCATTTTCGTAGAAGATTGTCATTTTCTTATTTGTAATAGCTTATATTTTGGTCCAGTTAATCCTTACTTGTATGCTTTCGGCTCATCAAAATGACTTAAGTAGTTGACGTGATTTTGTGCCTAAAAGGTGCTTCCAACAAAGAAGAGATACTTCTATATATAACCCAAGATCACTTCCACCGAATGCTCCATCAGATATATGATACGGAATGTAGGCCCTGGATTTCTAAGTACCATCCCTGGTGGATGGGAAGGACGTCGGCAAACAGATAAAATAGCGACGGTGCCCTTAAAATCAAAATAAACTACTTAAAATCTAAATAATCAGAAGTCACATTATTTGAAAGCACATAAAATCATGACAAGCTCCATGACAACCTCCCCCCCACCCACCGGCTAATTAAATAGACTACTTAAAATTAAAATAAAGCACATAAAATCATGACAAGCTCAAAACAAAATGACTCAAATGAGACAGTGGACCTCGCCCATTACACGATAATTTAATGAAAAATATGTGCAAGACATGTACAATGCTTAACATGAAAATAATATATTCATACTCCGCAATACAAGTAGTACGTATCATATGTACAAATAACTTATACATGTAAATGGTTCCATTACTGTAATGATTTGTTACTAACTTGAATAGAATTAGTTAAATATTTTCTGAAGATGTCCAAAGTTCTACGATTAAGAGTTTGTAAAAATAAAGACGACTTGGAAACTACCCCACCATCCTGCCTCTAACAGCAACAGATTAATGACAAATCGAATAGCATATTGAGAATGAATCTTAGCTATCCAGCATTTTCAAGATAGAAACCCAGATGGAAAGAAATACTCCCTAGTTGTCATGTCCATCGAAATTTGCTTCCAACGAGGGAAACGAAAATAAAACTGGAATCGAAACCAGTCAAGCAGCAAAAATAAAGCAAAATGTTCGTTATGAGAGAAGAAAAACAGGGAGAAAAGTTTTAGAAAGTAAAGGGATGCAAACACCTAAGAGCTACTTTAGCACTTTGGCCTTATTTTACTTACAATCACCAGATCCAGGATCACAAATTTCAGTAGTTACTGCCAGATGTACCTTGACCTAAACGCTGGGCAATATGTGGTGTTCCTGCTCTTATCCCAAGAAGAAAGTCCCTAACCTGATGCATTTCCATGACCACATCTTTCATCTTCATACGTTCTGTTGGTGATTCTGATGAGCAACTGACTCCAATGTTAATTATCATCGCCAAGCAATCCTGTTTTCTAATGGGGTCAATGTTGATAGCTTGGTCATCCTCATTCAAGAGCAGTGATGGATCAACAATCTCCATAACGCGATCTAGCAAAGCCATCTTGGCAAATGCATGAAGGCTTAGACTGTCTTTAAACATGTCATCAGTGGGCTTCTTTCCGGTAAAAATCTCCAACAGGAGGATTCCATAGCTATACACATCTCCTTGTGTAGACAATTCACTTCCTACTCCATACTCTGCAATGCATGCATCAACTAGTGCTAATTAGCAAGCAAGCATTTAGAGTTTAGAGATCAACTTGGAGATTTGTTTGCAAGGAATATTTCACCTAATACTTTCAGAAATGGTACTACAGATCATCAATTTAAGAAAATATTTTGATTATCCTAGAATTGCACTTGTTCTAAACTGGTGAATCCTCCAAAAAGACAGAAGTTTGGAGTTTACATTAGCCATTTATTAGGGAGACAGTACGTATGATAAATGCACAATTCTGGATTCTTATTTCGGAAGATAATACAGCAAAGGTTTGAAACATGGAAAACAGATTCAAACAAATTCAACTCTATCATCTGATCAAACGAATAAAATACTTCTTAATTGGTATGTACAATTCTCCTTTCATATCTATGTAGGAAAGAAAATCAAGCAGTATTCTGTGTAGTCACCGATTTCTCAGCATGATGTGAAATACTTAACCAAATAAATTTAGGAAGTATGAAAATTTCATATAAAATTTCATGATGCAAGTCAGAAAAGGTTAGGGAAGGAATTTGCACCTGGGGCAATGTATCCAACAGTTCCCTTGACTGCAAGTGAGCTGGTTTGATTTGCAGAGGAAGTGCTTGCAGTGGCTGAAAGGAACCTTGCTAACCCAAAATCTCCCACATGAGCATTCATGTCATCATCAAGAAGAACATTGCTTGTCTTTACATCGCAATGCACAACTGGTTGCTGGCAGCGATGATGGAGGTAATCCAATGCGGCACCAACGTCAACCGCAATGTTTAGTCTTTGAATAAAATTCAGAGTCCCCAGCCGTTGCCTGTTATTAACTTGAGGATGCAACCACTTCTCTAAACTCCCATTTGAAAGGAATTCAAAAATCAAAGCTTTGAAATTGTTGCCCTTGAAATCTAAGCTTGAGCAGCAAGTTAAAATTTTCACAAGGTTCCGATGCCGAATTCTTCTAAGGGCTTTGCACTCAGCTACGAAGCTTTTGCAAGCTTGTTGTTGCTGGAGGTTGAGAACCTTTATTGCAACAACCTTTTTATAGCAATCCAGAAATCCACTATACACCGAGCTGTAGCTTCCGCTACCAATCAAATTGGCTGACGAGAAACCATCGGTAGCATTAAAGAGATCCGCAAAAGAAACCTTCACAAACTGATCGTCCAAGGAAGATGAGGAAGAGGTGTTCTTCCTTGACTGTCTCATAAAAGCAACAACAATGCACGCAGCTACAATTATGCACGGAACTAAGACAGATACTGGAATTATCACCTTGGGGGAAATAGATCTTCCATGTTTGGAAGAATTCGAAAAATGGCATGTGGGTAAGTGAAGATTTTGGATACCCCCACATAGCCTTCTGTTCCCATATAGTGAAATGGCACTTGCGTTGCTGAAGACACCTTCTGTAGGTACCTCACCTTCCATATCATTGAAAGATAGTTTTAGATTCTTTAGAGAAGTCAAATTCCCTAGGTATTCTGGTATTGCGCCTGACAAGTTGTTGTGTGAAAGATCCAGATCCTGAATCCCCTGTAAATTTCTGAAAGATGGAGGAATTTCCCCTTGAAAGGAGTTTCGTTCCATATGAAGGTACTGTAATGGGAGGCAATTTCCGAGCTCAATAGGAATGTCACCTACGAGTTTGTTGCCGGAAACATCCAATTCCACGAGACTGTTCAAGTTACCCACTTC
>JAYJMB010051967.1:0-74751 GCA_036873735.1 Pouteria campechiana
TTGCATATCTCTACTACCTGTTTTCCAAATTAATCCCGCGGGTACATATAATTCCGAAGAATATGTAAGTGATTCATTAATAAGTTCTTTGCCTTAGCATTATTTTGGGCTACATTGTTTTCTTGTCTACTCCATATACCAATTTCATTGGTAGGAATGATGGCTCCTACTTTAATGGCCTTCTAAGAATCTATATCATTGATCATAATAAACTGCTTCATCCTCAACTTCCAATAGGCGAAGTTGGTTCCTTCAAATAGGTGTGGCTAGGTAGATGATTGCACCTCAACAAATATATGAGCAGAGGATGATGAGTTTGCTATTGGATCACTACCAATATTTATGTTGGTATAAATGCATAGTTTCGATGACAAATAAAACTAGATAAAAGATTATATACTGATGGTTATTACCAAGTTTTTAGTATGCAGAATCAAGTTGTAGGCCTTATGAAAAAAAACACAAAAAATATATTCCATGGTGTTAAAGCTTGGGCGAGTATAGAAGTAAAAGATGAAGTACCACTATAAACAAAGCTTAAAGGAAAACGATTTAGCTAAGTCTCCATTCGTCTATCGAAGTGGAAATTATATCTAATGAATGTAAAGTAGTAGACTTCAACTATCATAAGTGAGTCAATGGTCATCTGATTATAAACAAATAAGGCAGAGAAGTAAAGGTCATCTGGCAGAGTAGAGAAGTTCATTTGAGGGAATAATGGCATTTGTTTGTACAACTAAGCTTGCTTACTATCTACAACAAACAACCCAATAGATGAAGCGGTAAAGAAATTCATCTATACCTCAATGATTAGTCTGTTAGTTATAACAAACAACCCATTAGATGAAATAATGAAGAAAATCCATCTGTGCTCCAATAGTCCGTCTGTTACTTACAACAGACAACTTAATAGATGAAGTGCTAAAGAAACAAGTCATCTATGCTTCTATGGTTCAACAGACAATCCATAAGACAAAGTGCTAGAAAGAAAAAAATTATCTATTACTTACAATAGACAACCCAACATATGATGTGATGAAATGACATCTCCATGATTCATCTACTACTTATGAAAGATAAACCAGAAGATAAAGGAACTTTGTCCGATGAACAATTAGACAGATACTTCGTTTGTCATAAGTAAAAGATGAACAATGGGCAAACCCAAACCTTGGTCTCCATTCAACATTAATAACTTTCTTTATATATTAATGAAAGAATTAGCCATTGCAGCAATATCTTAACCAAAGCTTATTAAGAATCTAAAAATCATCTTCTCTAAGGTCAGCATTAAAGGCATTTTAGCAAATGAGGATTAAGCAAAAGTCAGAAAATATGCTAATTAGAAGTCTTCTGCCATTAATGGAGCTCATCTACAACTAACGGCTAAAATTCAAAGCAACTATAAATTAAGCATCGTTGGAGCAGGAGGAAGCAACCAAGTATTAAGAAAAATATTCAAAATTCTCTTGAGAGCATCTACTAATCTGAGCCAAACCTTCTGTAATCCTTCAAGAGTCAAGAGCCTTGCATTCAAACCTTCCTCAACTTTCTTTGAAGGCTCCCAACAACCTTTCGGGAAGATCATTTACTTCTGCATTTATTTTTAGAAACCTTTCCCTATGATTACTGAGAAATACCTATGATTCAACTTCTAATATTCATTCTTTATAAATTTCTTGAGTTAGTGGTTGAGACTAGACTCAAGAAGAGCTGTGATTATCTAAGTATAAACAAGAACTATTTATTTATGCCCCCTAGAACTAGAATCTAGAAGAGTGATGGGAGCATTGTGATCATACCCCTTAGAACTAAAATCTAGAAGAGTGCTAGGAGCATTGTGTTTATGCTTCCTAGAGATGGAATCTAGAAGAGTGCTGGGAGCACTATTATATTTCTACTATTGAGAATAGTGAAACCCAAGACACTACGAGGAAAGTATTCTTGGAAGAGTGGAGTAGAGTGTTTACTCAAACCACTATAAAAATCCTTGTGTCTTATTCATTTAAGAATTTATTGATTGAGTGATTGATTGCTAGAGGGACGATTAATACTAAAGGGGTTGAGCAATAATTTTTTAAGTACCCAATTCACCCCTCCTCTCTTGGATTTTTGCCTAATCTTCTAGACTAACAATTTATGTAGCTCACTTTAATACCAATTGTTAATCCCTAAAAGGAAGGCAAATAACCAAGAGGGGAAGGGTGAATTGAAAATTTTCTTAATCCCTTTGAAGTATAACGTCCCTCTAGCAAGCAAGGTAATTAAATAGTAACCATGTAAATAAGTAAGACATAGAGATTTTTATAATGGTTCCGGCAATTGTCCCTACTCCACTCTTCCAAACACACTTTTCTCTGAGTGTCTTAGGATCTACTATCTTACAATAATAGAAATACAATAGTGCTCCTAGCACTCTTCTAGATTAGCTCTAGGGGGCTTAGATAGTGCTCCCAGCACTCTTCTAGATCTCAGCTCTAGGGGGCGGAAACTAGTGCTCCCAGCGGTCTTCTAGATTCCAGCTCTAAGGGTTGTAAACCAGTGCTCCTAACAATCTTTTAAATTCTAGCTCTAGGGAGCATAAACCAGAAAGATTTTATGTATACTAAGATAGTCACAACTCTTCTTAAGCCTGGTTAATACTTACTAGCTCAAGGCAATTATAGAGATAAAAGGATGTGAAAGTTTAATCACACTTTACAAATATCTCACTATAAACTTAGATGAAGAATTTGAAGCTTTGAATGCAGAGGTAAATGATCTTCTTAGAAAGTAGTTGGAGGCCTTTTAAAAATGATGCAAAAGGATTAAGTATGAAGGCTCTCAGTTCTGTTAAAGGATGAATGAAGGTTGCAACTTTGAATAAAAGAAACAATTAATATTTCTTCTTCTCCAGGTTATATCTTTCGTCTAGCTTTATTCCATTTATATCTGTTTTGAATTTCAGTCGTTGGTGGGAGGTGACATCCATTAATTGTAGACTACATTTTTGATTAGCTCTTTTAAAATTGCCATCTTCTTAATTAATTCTCATTAGCTGGAATGCTTGTAGCATCATTCTTGCCTTGAGTGAGAAAATGGATTTTTGTTTTGTGCATGCATTGGGCAATGAGTTATCTGCAACTCAGTCTGTTTCACATTTTTAGGAAGAAGGCATTAAGTTTGGGAAAATCCTCTTGATTCAGTTTGTCTCATGCTTCATTTCAATTACCCAAAGTAAATTTCAAACAAACACTCTAAATTGTTACTTTTTTGAAGTTAATTTTGAACATATTTTTCTTAGTCATTCTTGATTGGATGAAGTTTTCTTATTCTGCTTTGTCTTATGCTTCATTCCATTTATCAAAAATAAGTTTTGGACAAACTTAGTGAACCGTTATTTTGTCCAAAGCTCATCTTTGTTTTCTGTAATTGTCTAGGGTTTCTGCCTTAAGTCTTCATCTGAAGTTACTCTTCATTCTAGTTTATATGTAGCCTCTTGTATTTGTCTGAGACATCTACCTTGCAGCTTCGAATAAACTTCTACTTCACTCTACTTTGTTCGTGATTGATTTGGGAGAGCTTTGGATTATGTATGAATAGAATTTTGATTGCAGCTTCATTTTTGGCTTTTGTTCGATTGTTCAATATAACATACTTTGGATAGGTCCTTATGGCATAGGTAATCTGCTACTTTATCTTTGTCTTGAGTCTTTCATTAGTCCAATGCATCTGACTATCAACAAGATTCGAAGCTCCTGATTTTTTCTTCTATTTCTTTTGAAGTGTTAAACTTCATTTTCTTATATATTTTTTTTTACTTCTGCAACCTATTTCTGCATACTTAAACACTTGACAAATATTCATTAGTACAACTTAATTGAGTTTTGTTTATCATCAAAACTATGCATTTACACTAATAGTAGTAACTTGAAACATTGTCACAGCTTCAGACTGTCTGAAGCAGTAACTTTAGATGTTGTCGCAACTTTGGACCATCCAAAGTACTTCAACATGTCTGAAGCTTATTTAAAAACCAAAATCTCAGCAAAAATATTATTAGCTTAATTCAAGTTATTAACAAGTTTTGTAAATCATCAAAACTAGACCCTTAACACAGCCATGCTACAATCTAATACAAGCAATTAAAGCTCCATCTACACTAGATTTTTAGGAGTCTGAACTAATCACTTTTATTATTATATCATCTATTTACTTGTTCATTAATTATTTGCACATCTAACTGAGTAAGAGGCATTTTCATTATACAAATTATTTATTGTTCTTTGTCTCTTCAAGTAAGGGGCTTGCATTATTTTTGTTTAAATTCAATAAGTAAGAGAGACGTGGAACCTAAGACAATTAAAGAAAGTGTCTTCGAGAAATCAAGTAGGAACCCTACTTGGGCTAAACCAATATAAAAAAAAGTTGTCTATTATACTGTGTCATTTTACCATTTCCTCTTAGCATAAATTATTTTTAATTTGGCCAAAACTTTTTAAAAGCTTAAATCACCCCTCCCCCCTCTAGAGCTACCATTAGTAAAGGACCAACAATTATAGGAGCCTCATCATATATTCTAAGCATTGCACCATGTCAGCATAAAATAACCTCTCCAACTATTATGAATGCTTATTATAATAAAATGTCCCATTTGTATCTGAATGTGAGAATTGGTCCTCATAGTATGCTATCTTCTCATCACAACCACATACAAAGTGCAATTTGAATAATTCATATGCGCTTCCAGCCACTTGTCAAACCAATTCCCATTAGTATGTCCTAGTTTTCAAACCGTTCTAATGAGAAGCTGTTGGGTTTTCTTCCACCCATGTGGAGGTGGGCCCCATTGAATTCCATGCACATAGCACATGACCAAAAACATAAACCTTTTATGTGTGATTGAAATAAACTTAGAAACCTTCATAGTATGGGTTTCTAGGATGCATGCAATAGCTTTGGTCTTTGGGTTTTGTTCTCGGTTTTGGTTTTTCTTTTCCAAGCAACATCCTAGCAATTGGAGAAAAATTTTGATTATTGCCACATCATTCAAGCCATCAATCAAGGGATTTAGGAGAGAAGTTTTCAACCACTTCTGAGTTAAACTTTCTAGTTCTTCTTGGTAAGATCCACACTTATTATTTTCTCATTGAGTTTGTTGAAATCCATCTTTTTGGTGATGTTGAAATCCTTAAGTTTTCAATAGGGAAAAATATATTTTAACATATTGTGTGCTCCCATTAGACTAGGTCTAGTGGTTTTTCCCTTCACCTTGAGGGGGTTTCCACATAAAACTTCTTGTGTGTTTGTGGGTTTGATTTATTTGGGTGATTAAAATTTGTAATTTCTTATTTGATTTATGCAAAGAGGGCTTATTTATCCTAACAAGTGGTATTAGAGCTTTAGTTCATTGTTTAGTGATTTTTTATGTGGAATAAATGAGAAAACCTTTTATTCTTAATGGTCAAACTCACAACATTAAATTATTCAATATGGAAAACAAAGATGAAAGATATTTTATATTGCAAAGAGCTTTATCAACTCATTAAATTAAAAGGAGTGCAACCAACAGATAAAACTGATAATGCCTGAGACTTGCTAAATAGAAAAGCCATTGGGCATATCATATAATGGATTAATCAAAGTATTTTTCATCATATCACAAAGGAAGTTGATGCATACAAGTTTTGAAAAAAATTAAAGGGCCCTTATGAATGTAAGCCAAAACAAGATAAAGCCTTTTTAGTTAGAAAGCTTATGTATATGAAATAAAGAGAATGTTACAGAATATCTTAGTAACTTCCTGGAAGCATTAAATAAATTATCAAGTATGAAAATTACTTTTGATGATGAAATGACAGTTGGGAAACCTTGATATTATCTCTCAATAATTTTGCTCCTAATGGTGTCATGACCATGAATATGGTGAAAGATAGAATGTTCAATGAAGAGGTATGAAAGAGGAAGTAAGGCACATACTCCTATTAAGAAATGCTTGTTGCAAAAAAGTGGTAGAGAAGTTAGAATAGGTATTCTTGGTACAACAACAATGATAGTGATAAGTATAGAGGGAACCATGACAAGTCAAAAGAGAGATCAAAGTCAAGAATTAGAATAAAGTGCAGGTACTGTGGTAAGCTAGGACATATGATTAGAGAATACAGAAAGCTGAAAACTGATAAAGATGATAAGAAGAAATCTACAAAAAAGAAAAATGAAGATAAAGCGAAGGCAACGGTTGTCCTCGAAGATGATGTGGTTATTGCTTGTGATATTGATTATCTAGCCAATGATGTGTCTACATGTGTAATTAATTCTATAGCTTCTTCACATATTATTTCATGTAGAGAGTTTTTCTCATTTTACACTAGTGGTAATCTTGGCTATGTAAAGATGTGGAATGATGGTAAATGCAAGATTAATAGCATTGGCGATGTTTAGTTAGAAACTAATATGGGATGCAAACTACTATTGAAAAATGCCAAGCATGTTCTAGAATTACTTTTTAATTTGATCTCTGTGGGCTAGTTGGGCAATGATGGATATAATCATCACTTTGGTAGTGGCAGATGAAAACTAACACAAGGATCTCTCATTTTGTCAAAAGGAAAGAAGATATAGATGCACTTTACAAAACTTATAGAAAGTTAGCAAAGAGAGAAGTTAATGCAGTTAAGCATGAATCCTCTTCAAAGCTATGACATAAAACACATGGTCACACGAGTGCGAAAGAACTTGAGATTCTTGCTAAGAAGTAACTTTTGCCTAAAGGTATGCCATTAAAACCTACACTGATTATCTAGTTTGGAAGCAATGTAGAGTTTCATTTCTTTTCATTCCTTAACATAGAAGGAATGATATTCTTATTTCATTTATACTAATGTATGCTTTATGAGTGATAAAACTCTTAGCGGTGCTATATATTTTGTTACTTTTATTGATTAACATTCTAGAAAGGTGTGGGCATATGCTTTGAAATCAAAAGATGAAATGTTAGCTAGATTCAAACAGTTCCATGCTAGTGCTGAAAGAGAAACTGGAAGGCAGTTAAAAAATGTTTGTGCAAATAATAGTGGTGAGTACGAAGGTACTTTTGAAAAATACTATACTGAATAAGGTATTAAGCTTGAGAAGATAATTCCTAAAACACCCCAACTGAATAGGGTCATAGAGAGAATGAGTAGAATGATTTGTGAGAGAATTAGATATATGCTCTTTCATGTAAAATTGACAAAATTCTTTTGGGGTGAGGCAATGAGAACCATAGTAGATTCAATCAACTTTTCTCCTTCAACTTCTTTAAATTATGAGATACCAAAAAACGTTTGGATAGGAAAAAATGTTGCTCATGAGCACTTACGAGTATTGGCTATAGGATTTTATTCATATTACTAAAAATGAGAGATCTAATCTTGATAGCAAGACTAAGTAGTGTATTTTCTTGATTTATGCACATGATGAATTTAGTTACAGGTTGTGGGATTTAGTTGAAAAGAAAGTCATCAGAAGCATGTAGATTCTCGTAATGTGGCTTAACCCAAGAGGGGAGGGGTGAATTGGGTATATAAAAATTCATTGCTTAACTCTGATTGAAATGTTTTCCCTTTTTCCTTGATTATGTGTGGTGCATTGTAAGATAGATAATAAAAATAGTAAAGTGCATGAATGATAAAACAAGCAAGTAAACACACACACACACACACACACAAACAACATTATTTTTATAGTGGTTTGGGAATCTCATCCCTACTTTCACTCTTCCAAGAGTATACACTCATTGTGGCTTGGGTTCCACTATATCCCATATAATTGGAATACCAAAGTGCTCCCAGCACTCTATGGGATTCCAGCTCCAGGGGGCATAAACATAGTGCTCCCAACACTCTTCTGGTTTTCACGAGCTCACTAGGAAACTCACTAGTTTTAAAGATCACCAGCAAACTTGTTGATTTTCTAGTGCTCACTAGGAAACTCACTAGTTTTGAAGATCACTAGCAAACTTGTTGGTTTTCTAGTACTCACCAACAACTCTCTGGTTTCAAGTTTACCAGAAAACTTATATACTTTCACATAGTACTTCACTTAAGCACAAGGGAAGATTTGATCTCTTTTTAGCTTTATGTAATACAAAGATCATCCCATAATGTAAACTAATGACCATAAGGATATGTAGTTTAAGGTTATGAAAAATAAATGATGGTTTAATCTCTTAGCCACGAGTGGAAGGATTTGCATTAGATTCAGTTCATTTGAAAAGTATTCCTTCACCACCTTGTATCATTCCACCTTGTCTCCTTAAATAGTTTCTTCATAGTTTCGATCATTAGAGAAGATGGATTCCATTGAATGCAGAAATGAGAGCAGCATTGAATGAATAAGGCCGTTAGGATTTCTGCCATTGGAGTCCATGCCTTTCTGATTTGTCTTGAATTGCTGCATCGCCATTCTTTTACAAAGAGGGAGATAAGCTGTTGCCGAAATGTATTTTCTCATCTTGACTTAACACAACTTGAAAACTTGTAGCGCCGCTTGTTGCCATAAATGGTGACTATAATGAGTCTACATAATGAAAGCACGGATGTAGATACCATTTAGATGGAAGTCACATGAATCATTTTCCTCTTGACAAGTCAAAGCCTTTTTCTATCTGCATTTATCTGTCATAAGTTGCAAATAGATTCTCCCATTAGTCTATCTATTAGTCAATACTTCATAAGAATGATTTGTCTGTTGTAAGTAGCAAACGAACCCTGAATAGTGTAGACAAAGTTGAACTAATTGATAGACAAACTCTGCTTTGTCTGCATGAATTCCTCCAGGAGATTTTTTTATCAGTCGATCATGCATGTGCTTTGTCTGTTGTAAATAACGAATGAACTTTGAGTGGTGCAAACAAAGTCTAACTGGTTGATAGACAAACTCTCCTTTATTTATATGAACAAATGAAGTGTGATGTTCTTCTTTTATTCCACATTTGTCTGTTGGAGGTGACAAATGAATTCTGCTTTGTCTTGCTCAAATAGATGAAGTCTAATATTCTTCTGATGTAAGAGATAGACGAACTCTGCTTTACTTTATCTTGGATGAATTACTTTGCATGTTGTATATAGGTTTGTCTACAGTAAGTTGCAGATGAATGTGCCTTTGTCTGTTGAAGTTCCTTTTGTCCAAGCAGCTACTATATCTGTGTAGATTCATCTATTGCTCACTATGCAGCTTCATCTATTGTTCACTATGAAGCTTTTACTTCTCTTCCACTTTGTCCAATGCTTTGTCTGTACTAAGTAACAGACGAATTTGATCTACAGACGAAGTGGATTTCCTAATTTGTTCTTCATTCTTCGAACATTAGAAGGAGTTTGTTTCTGTAACTTCTTTCTTTCTTCAATCTTGATTTGTCTCTCTTGGCTCAGTTGAAGTTGTACTCCTTTATTTGTTCATCTTGCCTTTTTGTCTTCAGACGAATCCATTCTTCTAACTTTCTTGGTCAAACAAAGTTTTCTTCACTTTGTGCATGATTGTTTGGATGACTATTCCTTCTTTCTTTATTTGTCTGAGTGTTTGATGAGATTGCTTCTTCTTACTTTGTCTTAGACAAATTTTGTCTAATCAGTGTAGATAGTTCAAGTTTCTCAAAAAACTTTATGCTCTTTGACCATGGTTTCATCTTCAACTCCTTCTATCTTGCACTTGTTTGAAGACTTGTTTTCTTCCATTGTATTAGTCTATGGAAGTTTTCTCTTAAACTGTGTAATCTTTCTTATTGCTTGTCTTCTTCTACCTTCTTCTTCTTCTTCTTCTTCCACAATTTTCATTAGTTTGGCCCCCTTAGAACGTAGCAGATAGTTATGGAAGATGATTGTGATCCTGCACTTAGAACGTTTCTACACTTGCTGCATTATTAGTTTTCAGATTCATTAATAGAATGTATTTTATCCACATGTAATTTTAACATATTTTAAGGCAAGGATAATATATATCATTATTTAGGTGCATAATGTAAAATCTTAATAAAGTATGGTGCGAATTATGATTTAATAAATTTGTGCATTAAAGATAATTAAGATTAAGCACACCATAAGGTAAAAGATATATGTTTGCATAATTGAACATTCATGATTGTGTTAACATTTATTATAATTACATATATGATTGTTAGAGATTTAAATACACATATATCTTATCTTAATATAAGTTTTGTTATCATCAAAATCATATATAGTAGTCCTGACAAAGTAGAGATGTAGTATTATTTGAAGATCAGACTATTCATAATTTTGAGAAGATAGCCAAAGACTACTATAAAAGGCTTTGTTAACATAGATCCAAGTCCTTCATCAATGTTGCATGGTAAAAATGTAGAAGATGTCTAAGAAAATTATCATGGTGATGTTGTAGTTGATAATATGCTAGATCAAAGAGTTGGACAAGCCTTTTAAAACCACCCGTACAACATTAGTTAAGAAGTTTATCAGATAATGTCATCCTTCAAACAAATATCCTCTAAATGAGTGTTTGATGCTCAGTGATGAAGGTGAATTGCAAAACTACAAAATGGAAATGACTCATAAGTAAAAAGATGAGTGGTTGAAAGCCATGCAAGAAGAAATGGGTTCCTTCCATGAGAATCACACCTATGAGCTATTGAAGATATCTTTGGGTAAGAAAGTAGATAAAAATACTATGTCGTGCAGAGCCCTCCACGTAGTCAAAAGGGAGAGATTTGTTGGGTTTTTTCCTCCCACATGGAGGTGGGCTCCATTGAATTCCATGTGCATAGCACATGACCAAAAACATAACGGGTTTTGAAATAAAATTAGAAACCTTCATAGAATGGGTTTCTAGGATGCATGTGATAGCTTTGGTCTTTGGGTTTTGTTACTGATTTTGGTTTTCTTCTCCAAGCAACATCCTAGCAATTGGAGAAAGATTTTGATCATTGTCACATTATTCAATCCATCAAGCAAGGGATGTAGGAGAGAAGTCCTCAAGCTCTTCTGAGTCAAACTTTTTAGTTTTGCTTGGTGAGATCCATCTTTACTATTTTTTTGTTGAGTTTGTTGAAATTCATCTTTATGGTGATGTTGAAATCCTCTAGTTTTCACTAGAGAAAAATATATTTTGTGCTCTCATTATTCTATAGTGAAAGTTTTTGACTAGACTAAGTCCGGTGGTTTTTTCCTTCACATTGAGGGGTTTTCCATGTAACAATTCTCGTGTGTATGTGGATTTGATTTACTTTGGTAATTGATTTATATTTATTGGAATTTGTGATTGTCTATTTGATTTACACAAAGAAGAGGTTTTTATCTAAACAAAAGCTAATGATTATGCCTATGCATCCTAATTACCTTATCTTTTCCATTAGTTTTCCAATCCTAGCTCATTTGGCATCCTTTTGCAACATTTTACCATTTCCATGCCATTTACTTTTTGTCTTTTTCAATCTCTTTTTCCACAAACCAAACATAGCCTTATAGACCTTATAGAAAAAGTCTCAACAAATGTTAAAGTCAATCCTATTATCTTGTGAGGGCAACCCATGAATCTCATCATTCTTCTTAGAAAATCTAGCAACCCCATCATTCTGCCAAGAAAATCTATGGAGCCTACTAATCTATTTAGACATTCCATTCATCCTCAGTAAGCTACTAGCCTTGACCAACTCTCTAGTAATGATATTCTCTACAAGCATCATAGTTTTACAAGAATCACCGAGAATAGTTTGCTAAATAGATTTCTATCAAATACCTCTAAATGCAATCTTTACTCTAATAAGCTAATCAATAAACCTTGATAGACTTAAGCCTAAGTTCAAAGAAGGACCAACTCATAAATCTACAAAAATACTCAAGGTAACCAAATGCCACAATCCCCTCTAGTCATTCAAATGAAACACTATCATTATCATCCTTGCAGCAAGTTACAATGCTAGAATGTGAGATTATGACCCTTTTCCAAAGCCATCATTTAGCTTGAAAAAGAAAACAATAGCCACTAGTGTTGCAAAAGCTTCGATACAAATTCTAGGATGATGATTATAAATACACAAGACCATACACACAATCAAAGGCACAATCAAACACACATTAGAGACACAAGATTTATGTAGAAAATGTTCAACTTAGAAGGAAAAAATATGGAAGAGAGATAATCAATCTACTATGAAAATAGGTACAAAGATACACATAATATGGCTTACAAACATCTCATTGAATGCCTCACACACATCTCCAAATCAACACATGCTAATAACCTTTTCTCCGACTACTCTCTAGAAAAAAACCTAGAATCTACATGATAACTCCCTTGTCTTGACCCTAGAATTCTTCCTCTTGAATCCCTAACTGAAACCCCATTATATAGCTATCCTAGTGGGCTTTCCTATATAGAGCCCCCTAAGCCCATCTCACATACATAGGCCCATTAGACGTTTGTAGAATAAAAGACATAAAAACTAACAAATCTCTACCTTAGCTTGTATTCTGCAAATATCATGCTAGCTCTTGAAGATTAAACTAATGTTTCCATCATCTGTAAATCAATCCTTAACTTTCCATTAGTTCATCATCCATAATGCTCAAACTAGCATGATATGTATTTCCACTTGAGATGCTCACATGATCCACCATTATGCAACCTATGACTTCATCTCTTTCATCTCGCTAACTTCCAAATATATCAAATCACCACAACCAGAGATCAAGAAGACTTCATCTCAATGCGTATCTGATTGTATTTGTCTCTTCTTAGAGCTTTTACCATGAACACTGTTGCACCTCTGATCGGTCATCACCTCTACCCTCCACTCATATTATCACCACCCATATGCTAAATTAGCCAAATTCACATGCCTCTATGACTACTACCTATTTGCGACCCTTTTACTGTGACATCCCCATTCGCTCAGACGAGCACATGAGTGCAAGAGCTTTACTTATCATTATGCTCACAATCCTCCACATGTATGCTAAATTGCACTCCATATGCCCATCAGATCTACTTTCTCCAATGTACTGCACACGTGCCAAACCATATGCCACTTGCATACCAGTGCAACCAACCATGCACTCATCAATGCACCATCTGTGCATCTACTACCAAACCATGCTTGCATTGTTGCAACTATTTTTCAACTATCATAGCTAGAAGACCCTCAGGTTCTTTTAGTCCGCTGTTGATCATAGTTCTAGGACTAACCACATCCATCGTTGATCACATTCATGAGACAACAACCACTGTCTACCATGGAATACAGGAAAACCACCATCTAATCTTCATGCTCTCCATGCACCATTTGTAACATGCATACATAGACAAATTACCAACTAATGTAGACAATCATCTATGAAGTCCTGTAATGCCCCACTCTCCTAGGGTTGTTACTCCATTTTACACTGCAGATACACATGATCATACCATGATTTTTTCACTTCCAAGGTGGGGGTGGCTTTGATACCATTTTCTAGTTAACCTAATTTTTATAAAAAATTGGACAAAATCTCTCTTGAAAATAGGGTTGTCCACCAAGGTACAAACATTCATCACATATTAGGATACATTTTCTCCATTATAATTCATAAAAGTAAGAACTTACACACTCCAATATTCCTCCATTTATCCACACAACATCCGTACAACTCCACAGGCTCCCCCAGGACTGCGACTGCATCATGATGCCAATTAATGTGCTCCTCCACCATACAACTTCCAACCACACACTTATAATTATATAATGACATGCCCTTAAGTTATAATTATACAAATTTCCAGTCATGGATATACAAATACAATAGTGCCAGAAATCTTAAAGAACAATACAACATTAGATCACATTGTAGATATCCATCATGAGGGATTCCAATCCCAGTATATTATGGGAATACAAATACAACTTCCTTTGCTTTCTCCCTAATATAGACTTCTATTGCTTGACCTGTCAAATAAAAAAAATAAAATAAGGGTGAGTCTAAACAAACCCCATAATTAGACTATGTGGCAATCAATAATTCAATTGAAATCAACAAAATTCAATCCATCCAAGTAAATAAGGATCCATAAGGCATCCCACAAACTAATCCAATTAGATACATTTCCAAACTCAACCCAACATCTCAACATGTCATAGTATGATCTCATCATATAACAGAAGAATACAATATCAATTTCACATTCCAAAGCAAATTATACATTCTGGGATAATCAACTATCCCAAATCAAACATATACATAGCATAATTGCATATACCACAATTTATATTCATGGGACGACTACAACCCCTTAATTCAAACATCCGTACACTAGAATAACATTAGCAAGTATCAACAGGGGATATCTTCTATCCCATCAAGCTATATATCAATAGAAGATAATACGAATCTATAATATATAACAATTAAACATATGTTTACATCATAATATCCTTATTCCAAACTATATATCTTGGGATCCCCATTAATCCCAATACTCATATATACACACATTACATACAACAAACACTAGGATACTCACAATCCCACACAATTCACATATACAAGCATTAATCCATACATACACATATAAGCGTGTCATCAGATCAATCATGGAATAATCATTATCCACATCTAGTCATATGATCAACAGGCACAACCTACTTACCTTAAAATAATCTGCTCCATAATCCACATCTTTTCACACTCGGCTTGTCACTTCCATGTCAGAAAATCCTACACATTTCACATGAATCCTATATCTTATTTAAATGTACATGTATAGGAGCAACTCTCATTAATATAATGGAACATAATGATTAAATTTTTAGCTTAAGGTATCACATTGTATTTTACATGCTTCCATTTTTGCACCACCATACATAGTTATAGTAAATTATGCATAACTTTCTCATATTAATTATGAATTGAGTCATTATTATTTAATATTTTAGATAAATTCAAGTCCTATAACTTTGATATTGAATACATTTTCTAATTTAGCCTCTATATTGGGTCGTTGGGCCCTACAAATGACACCTTTTATAGTTACTTATTTTCCAAGAATAGTTTTAGTAATTTTGGCATAATTCTCTCATATGAATTCTAAATCAAGTTATTATAATCTCATTTTGTAGATAATTCCAAGATATATAGCTTTCATGTTGACCACATTTACTAATTCATCTCACAATTTGAGTTGTGGGTCCCATAAAATGATGCCTATTGATTCGGAGACTATATTAATATTGTAGCTATAATTCTCTCATATCAACTCAGAATTTAATGATTCTTATCTTATTTAAAATATAATTTCAATATGTAAAATTTTTATGTTAACCATATATTCAAAATAAAATAATGTAGGGGTAAAAATTGGAAAATCATCAGCATCCAATGTAATTTCAAGATGGGCACGCTGGCAGTAGGGTATTTCAGGGTATTTTCTTCTTGGATTTTTTTAGACCTATTAATGTTGGAATTTTGCACCAAAATTTGTAAATTTGTCATTCATTATATGGAAAATGATTGTGTATTTTTATATTCACAAAATCAATTCATTTGATAAGGTTTTAATCAATCTCAAAATGTATACTTAGTAAGGCATTTTAATGTAATACGCATGTTCTATTTTGTACCTTGCTGTCCATCTTAATTATCATATTAATTCAGATATGTTTGAGGTAATTAGTTGCTATATTAATACTCTAACTAAAATATGATTAAACATAAGTAATTATGCTTAATCACTTAGCCAAATCCCATCAAAATCAGCCTTATTTATAACAATTTTGCAATTAATTCCAGCAACCAATCCATTTAAATACTCTATTCTACACCTAACTACCAACCATAATTCCATTTGTTTGAAATTATTTCAATGATCAATTAATACATGGATTAAATAGGGATTAGCCTTGAGTGATTAAGGCTTAATTACATAGCATACTCTTAATGGAATTTTCACAAATAGCTGGTGGACGGCTTGGTTTCACCCATCTATTTTCATTACAAGGCTGCTGAATTTTGATTTCCTTATACACTAAATCATGTTTCAAATTAATTAAAATAATAACTAAGTAGCAAATGCACTAATTATAGCCCATAGCATCATTACCAAATTTTGCAAAACCCTAACCTAATCCCATCCACATCAATCATCAATAATTTAGCTATACATCAATGTAATAATCACATCTATATAATTAATAAGCCAAATTAATCATCTACTCACCTTTAATCCTTTGTTTCTTTGGTGGGTCCCACCTGTAGCTATTGTCCTTTGATTGTTGATGGCTTTAACACATTTAAATCAAGAGGATTCTTGGAGTAGTAGGCTACAAATCATGCATGGAGTAATTTCCCAAAAGTTTCCCTATTAAATAAGGGTTAGAAATCATCAATGGAGAAATTTTGGGAACTTGGACATGGCCTCTTATGGCTACCATCATGATTTTCTAAGGGAGATGACTAATAGCCATCTTTTTATATTGAAAATGGTATGGTACTCTAAGGTCTACGCCCACATGTGTACATGCATTTCATTTCTAAATTTTCCTATCATCTTTTCTCCATTTGTTTAATATCTTTGATCACTTTCACCACAATTCACATGCCAAAACTAATAATTCATAGGATTTACTAATTAAAATTTTCAAGGCCTTATAAGTCTACTGCTCCACCTCAATCTAAATCATCCATGTGCACAATCAACATCAAAATAACATGGTTACTCCATTGATTTGCTGAAATCTATGTTGCACCAAACTAGACCAAGCTTGATCTACCCTGATCAACCATGATCATTGTGATCCAACTTTGATAACGCTCAATGATGCACCATTCTCTCAATCAGCATCATCCATAAACTCCACAGCACCTCTAAACATTCAAATTTGCCTCCGAGATCACAGATCATCACCAAATCACCTTTGATTTGTACATACCCATTAGATCCACATCATTGAAGCTAAATCTATCCAATTTGACCCTACCATTGTGTTCATAACATCTAAAAACATGAAAATCGATACCTAGAACACCCAAATTCAACTCCTAGATCACCCAAAATGGGTTGCATGTATACTTGCTTTAGTACACCTCAATGCACCAAAACCCAGTGCATCTTCTCCATTAGGAGGATTGCCCTAGTCACCAGAAGCACTACTACATCGTTGCCATGTCACACCATCTGTTATCAATTGTCTATCTGCCAATTTGCTTTGACCAGAATGTCATTATCGACATTACAACTCTAGTGGATTGTTCGCCCCACCAGATCTCCAAACATGTTTACAAAATTTGGGAAGAAAAACCATTGCCAAAAAAAAAATCGTCTTCTTCACGCCTAATGAATGTGTTGCCGATCTTTATCATCATTTGCTGGAGACGTAAAATAGTGCTGCTAACTTCCTTTTTTCTTTTAATCTCTCTTATCACCATCAATTTTAGCAGAATCCCCATCCCACTACTCTATTCATAGTAGCCGATCTACTGATTAGTGTCCTAGGCTTGCTGTTGTCTGATCAGCAAATGCCCATGCCATTCGATATGTCACTTCAAGGAAACACATCAGCCGATGTAAGCCTCTATTTGCCATTGTGATCCATCATGGCCGTCGTCCATTGCCTATCGCTGAATGCATGCACCACTTGCCACTAGCTAGACGCCTGCTCCATCAATGTGGCCTTGCTATTTGATTTGCAAATGCTCACAAATCTAGCAATCCTTCACTATCCAGTCAACACCCTATTTTCTCGCAATACAACTAATGGGCCCCACATTAGTGGCCTTGATCTGCCATTCAATCAATAATTGATTGCTAACCTCTATTCATCTTTCATAAATCTAGTGACCCACATGCATGCAAAGTTACTGCAAAAGAGAAAATCCTATTGTCCATTCTACCATACACCAGATCTATCTTTAATGAATCATCCAATCAACAACTATCTGCAGCCTCCTAGCAACGTCATTTGATTTGATTATTGGCCATTCAAGACCAATAACCATGAAGCCTTTGAAATCTAGAATCTTCCAAATGATCTTATTGCAAAATTCTCTCTGATCATAAACCCTAAATGACCAATAAGTAAACTTAGATCAAAAGCCATCAACTAGTAGCTCTAATAACACTTGTTATGGAAGCTTTGATACTAATTTTAGAATCATGATCATACATACATGAGACCATATACACATGATCAAATGCATAATCAAACACACATTAAAGACATAAGATTTACGTGAAAAACTTTCATCCTAGAAGAAAAAACTACGAAAGAGAGATAATCAATCTTCTATGAAAATAGGTTAGAGAGATACACACAAGATGACTCACAAATATCTCATTGAATGCTTGAATACATCCCTAAATCAACATACTCTAATAATCCTCTTTCCCACTCCTCTCTAGGAAAGACCCTAGGATTTACATGATGACTCCCTTATCTCAACCCTAGAATTTCCCTTCTCAAATCCCTAACTAAAACCCCATTATATAGCTATCCTAGTTGGCTTTCTTACATGGACTTCCCTAAGCCCATCTCATATATGTAGGCCCACTAGACTTTTGTAGAAATCAAGACACAAAAACCTAACAACAAGGGGTATGTCACAATGAATATCACTTGATCAACATAGTACACAAGCAATGGAAAAGGAGCTAAATAGAAAGGACTATCCACAAGCTATAAACAATTTCATCATCAATCAAAATAATCAATTGGAAGCATCTAAAGCATCTAAGTGAGACCACATCAATCCATACATCCTTGACAAAGTTAAGCCTAACCTACTAGAAGAACAAGTTCATAAATCCACAAAATGCATAATGTATCCACTTAATATAAGCCAACAGTCAACTTAAATGAGGGCTTCCAAATAGCAAGAAGATAGTCTTTTCATATAGTTCCAAAGAAATAATGCTAACAGAAAACGAAAAAGTTATATCACTAAAGGCAACATTTTTACAATGTAAGATATAATTAGCAAATGTAGAGCAAAGTAAAATAATACATGTACCTCAACAAATTATGGTATTTATATTCAAAAATGGCAAGCCATTAAAGCCAAGTGCCAAGAAAATACCGATCTCAAGAGGTCAAAAAAGCTGACAAAGTGTCAAAATCAAACAAATGGAAGACAATCCCTATGTTGGTCCTATTTGAATGGTAGCTCAAGAGGGGTGGTGGCAAATTGAGCTTTAAAAAATGTATGGACAAATAAAATCAAGGTGCTAAAAATATGAAGATAATCACATAGCACAATAGACACTATTATTTTTATAGTGGTTTGGCCTAACACGATACCCATTCCACTCTTTGAGTCAGTCTCTTTGGCTGCATTCAGGTTCCAATAAACACCTGTTGGTTTAACAAGCTCACTAACAAAGTTTACACTCGTTGGTTTCCAAGCTCACTAATAAACTTATACAAACACCTAGCAAGTCTTACTTGCTATAATCAATAACACAATCAGCAAGTCCCTTGCTTCCTATCCCAAATAACAACAGAAATTGTACAGAAATATGCCTTTTACACAGGTTGGTTGTACAGAAATGAAAGCAACAGAATAAATGTATTGGAATTAGTACAAGAATTTCATACTCTGATAAGTTGCAGAAGTGATAATCTTTGAATGTAGTTTTGGTGTTTTGTGCAGTGGAGTTGCATACTATTAGAAGAAAACTTTTACTTGTTTAAATGCTCAGTAAATTCTCTAACTTGTAACTTCTAGAACGTCCCTATTTACTTCTTCTTACACTACATTCAAATCATCTTTCTCATTGTGGTTGGTGGCAAGCATTGAATGCAAGAGAACATTTAAAAATTTGGCCATTCTACGTGCTCCCAGCTTTGGAACATCTTAAATAAGCACGTCTGAAATGGAAGAGTGATGAGAATATAAAATATCATATTTTATTCCCTTAGTACTTAATATTTTATACTTATTTGACTCCTATATGCACGCATTATTCTTATATTCTGATTTAGGAGATAATTTGAGTGGTTAAGAACAAAAAGAAGTCAATTGAAGAATTTTGGACAATTTCAGCATTACTCCGTATTTTGGGCATAACTCTCTCATCCAACCTTCGATTGAGATGAATAAAAGATGTTCTGGAAACATAAGAAAAAGTTCTACAACTTTCATGTTTGAAGTTTTTAGATATAAGGACTATATCAAAGGCAAAAATAGGAAGAATGCCAAAGTCAGGATGAAGTGAAGAGGAGAAGCAACAAGAAGCAAAGCATTGGAGGCAACATAACGGGTGCTTCAGTGCCCAGGACCGACGCTTCAACACCCAAATCACATAGAGCAACAGAAACCTGCAGCAAATTGGGCTCTCCTGTTCCCAGGAGTGGTGCTTTGGTGCCCGACTCCATTTCTCACTTTTTGTAAGTTATGGAAATTGCTATTTTATGTATTTTTGACTCTGTATAAGGTTTGGAAATGACTTTTTAGCGCCTTTCAATAAAGAATCTTCATCTTCTCTCTTTTCTATTTTATTTTCTTTGTGATTTCATGGCCCTACATGGCTAAACTTTTATTCTTAGTTTAAGAAGACAAAAGCCTCAGAATCAATGTAATGTGAGATTTAATTTGATTTAATTGTTTAATTTATACTTTAAGTATTAAATATTTTTTTATTCATGATTATGATTATTGTGCATAATTGCTAGGAGGCCTACTAGTTTATTATTCATTACAATCTATTGCTAGATTAGATATCAAATCCGTAATCATTTGATCTCTCTAATTTGCAAAGCAACTAGGGTTTAATAATTTGTTGGTGTTATAGTTATTAAATCTTAGAAAAAATATTTGACTAAATTAAATGCAACCGCTAGTGTTTGTGTTATTTAGCTTCACTAATCTCTACAAATCTTAATGCTGCTATTAGATTAAACCTTTAGCACTGGTCTTAGGTTATTTAGTGGCTGGGATTAATTAGAACATTGATTTTTAATTAACTATGTTGAAGGAGAGATAGGAAAATTAATGCCAATGGTGAATATTTAAAGTATGAATTGATTTATAATTGCATCAATGATCAGTTACGAAATTCTGATAGTGGATGTTGACTTGAACCAAAGTTTTCTTCTCTGATAGATTTTTTTTATAACAATTTCTTCATCACATTCAAAACCCCCCTTTTCTTTTTCACATTGCATAAAACTAAGATAAATATTCCTCATGGGATCGACCCCTTATTTACACTACTACAAATAATTTAATTGGAGTAAAGTTCTAAATTTGGTTGCCTATGACAACACGTCAGAGAGAAAGCTTTGTTGGAAGTTCACGTTGTTGGAGTTGTTTGCAACTTTGGATTGTCCGAAATGGTAACTTCAAATAATCTAAAATGATGCAGCTTGTGATAAGCTTGAAATGACTTCATCCAAAATACTTCATCATTTAGCCGCATGTTTGAACTTCAATGCTTCTGATTTGCTTGGCTACATTTGAAATATAATTTTGGCACGTATGAAGCTTACGTTTCCATCGTTTGAAGCTTATACTTGTAATTTTTCGAACTTAGATTCCAAAGACACATTATGGACTTGCTTCAGAACATCTTGGCTTCATACTTGGGCATTGTCTGATCTTGGCTTCTCGTCTAAACTCAGCTTTGCGACATCCAAACTTAGTTCCACTGCATCCAAAACTGCTTCCGCTATGTCCAAAGCAACATGTTATCCATTTGAAACATAGTTTGAAGCTTTTGATTGTGTCCAAACTTAGGCATCTCTTCTTATATACTTTGGCAGCTTTTGAGAACATGTCCAAAGTGACTTTGGAGCACTTAATTGATGCCAAACAACAACTTTCATCTTTGAACATATTGAACTTCTCCATATTCTGAGTTTTTTCCTTATGATTTCTGACACGTCTCATTGAGTTTGAAATTCTCTTAAGTTCATGGTCATTCGACCTTTAAGCATTTACATTTTCTTCCTAAATTTTTTATGGATCTTATCTCTTATATGATCTTATTTTGCACTGTCCACTTTAACTGAAGTTATTTCCTTTGATTTATATATTTACTACACACTTGGAAAAAACAGTATCTTAACGTTCATCATCAAAACTCAGTTAGTTAATTATATTTATCATCAAAATCAAGCCAAGTAACATTGGATCAATGCCCTAATGTTGCATCACCCCATAAGATCAATGTGGACATTGTCCAAGACATACAAAAGTAATCACAGCCCACAAAGCAAATAACAACTCACCTCAAATGGAGTGTGGGATCCTATAGAAAAGAAAAAAACTTATAACAAGGGGGTGAGATGATAAATGAAAGGTATGCTAGTGCCATCTTACCTAGGCCTCATAATAGATTGAGAAAGGAGCCATACAAAAGAAAAGTTAGTGAAAAAAGAAAAATGAAAAAAATTTGTAAAAAATGAAAAATAAAAAGAAGTTAGTGATAAAAACAAAAAAAAATAGTGAAAACTAAGAAAAAAGCAAAGGAAAAAATGAAACATTAAAAAAGGGGTTATTGAAAATTGAAAAAATGAATGAAAAAAATGAAAAATAATCCAAAAAAGTTTCTCTTTGGGATCTTAGCTTCTACTATATTGTCAAGTCTTAATTACAAATCTATTCTTGATCTTTCTAAGAGAAATGAATTGTTATGGAAGCCTACGAAGAAAATAATACTTTGGAATTCCAAGAAAAGGCATAAACATGCCCTTAGCAAGCAAGAAGACAACAAGGGTCATTAACATGAAGATTAACAAACTTCACAACCTTAGCATATGAAGCCACCAATCTAAAGCGCAAAAAAAAGTGCACAAAGAGTTTGTTTGGGCTCAAAATAACCTCAAGAAGAAAATTTTTTTATGAAAAGAGGTGTTGGAAGATAAACTTAACTTTGATAACTATTATTTAGATACGCATTTGTAGTGTTCATGATTAGTAGTTAATTGAGTTTTAGATATGCATTTATATAGATATGCAAACGTCATTGAATTTGTCAAATACGTATTTATTTAGATATGCATTTATCTAGAGGTGCAAAAGTCATTGAATTTGTCAAATATGTATTTATTTAGATATGCATTTATCTAGATATTCATTTACCTAAGTTCATAAGTGTTGATCCCATAGGCTTGGAAAATACCTAACAGGGGAGGGATGAATTGGGTGATTAAAAATTCTACTTTGACCCCTTGTATGATTGATTAAAGTCCCTCTAGCAATATAGTGAAGGATAATGCAAGCAAACAATAAATGGAAAAAATATTTTTATAGTGATTCAAGTCAACTACTCTACCCCACTCTTCCAAGAACACTCTCCTTAAGTGTCTTAGGTTTCACTATCTCGTCTAGTAGAAATACAAGTAGTGCACATCGCACTCTTCTTGATTCCAGCTCAAGGGGCCGTAAACTCTAGTACCACTGCACTCTTTTAAATTTTTGCTTTAGAGGGCATAAACTAGTACACCTTGCACTCTTTTGGATTCTAGCTCTAGGGGGTGTGAATACAACACTTAGCAAACTAACTACGAGACACACTCTAACAGTTATGAATGCTCTTCTTAAGTTCGGTCTACAACATCAACTCAAGGCAATCATAAAAATGAAACGAAAAAGATTAAATACACTTTACAGAGTGCTTCTTTATAAGTACAGGGGAAGGACTTTCAAAAACTTTGAGTGAGGAAATGATGGTTCTTCCCAAAGGTAGTTGGACACCTTTAATGGAGATTTCAAAAGATTATATTACGAAGGCTTTCAATTTTCCCTCTTTTAAAGGAATGAAGATTTTAGCTCAATGAAATGCAATAGTTAAAAAAATTAATCCTTATTTCAACTTTGCTCCTCTTTATATCCAGCTTTGAATTCTAGCCATTGGAGGTAGGTGAGCTTCATTGAATGAAAAAGAACGTTCACCCAATGAAATGCACCATTTTTGGTCAAGTTAAATAGTTGTAATAACTTGCAACAGTGTGCTTCTAGAAATGGTAGAATTTCAGACTATGAGGACAACTACTAGCGAGTGTTGTTTGTTCTTGGGATGGAGTTGCTGTGTCTTAAGTAAGGATTTTGGATGGAGGCTCTCCCTTCAGTGGCCACACTTTATTTTGGATAGAGTTGCTTGATTGGGATTTGTCTGAAGTTAAAATTTTAGATGGAGATGGGGAAATGGATGAAATGGTTTGTCTGAAATATTCTTGTGCATCCAAAGTTAGTTTCTCTCAATGCATAAACCATTGTGACGGTTTGAAACTCCTTGTTCGTTGTTCGAACTTCAACATATGGATTTTGGGAACAATTTGAGTAGTGGCCGAAGTCGGCCTTTATCTCTGCATTGTCCAAGATATGTTTTGGATAGATTGAGCTACTCTTTCATTTTAAGCTTAGGAACAAGATTCCGTTCAAAATAAATATTTAGGATTGTTTAGTATTTCAGACAGAATTATTTTTGTTCTTGTGCCTTGGAAAATTTATGCATAACATTTGAAGCTTGCATTGATCTTTTTGCATCTAGTTTTTATGTTTCATTGTCTGAAAATGGTATAGACATGTAAAATTTGTTTGAAACGATCTGGAATGATGAGCATATTTCTTTCAGATTGTGTCCAATCTCTAGCTTCTACAATTCATAGTTTGTTTTTGCATTCTAGGAGCTTGACAAACTTTTATTAGTACTTAATTAAGTTTTGTTTGTTATATAATTATAATAATATTGAGCATATTTAAAGCTTATTTATTCAGTTCATTTATGCAATTTAGGTGAAATAGAAAGTTTTTTATTTAGAGTTTCTCCTTTATTTCGATTGTGTTTTTTTCTCTCTCCCCTTTCATTCTAATAAGGGGTTTGAACAAAAAATAAGAGAGTAGACATGCTAAACATGCTAAAGTAAAGGCAAGAATTGGGTCAAAAAATCAAAACCATATTAGATTTGGGTCAAAAAAATTAGACCCTTATTGGATTTGGATCAATAAAACATGACTAGATTGAAACATGGGTCACCATATAAACTCAAGAGGATGAATGCAAAAAATAGGTTGGAAAGAAAAACAACCTATATCACATTTAGGCCACCAAAAAATTAGCAATATGGCATTAGGTTAAATAAAATAACGCATATTGTATTTAGGTCAACAAGAATGACCCGATTAATGTATAGGTCAACAGATGAAACCGTGATGACAACTACTAGCAAAAAGCTAAGAAGTCAACCCAGATAGGATTTAGGTCAAAAAAATGGCTCGATTGGATTAATACATGGGTCATTAGGCAAACCCAAGGTTGACTCACAAAACATGCTTCATGAATTTTTTGAAGGAAAAATGCTCCAATGGGTGTCAAATGGAATATTCAACAATGTAAACTATAGATACTCCTTCAAGAAAACATTCCAACATCATCAATTTCAAATATTTTTGAAAAGAAGAAAAATTTCTAAGGAGCCTCAAGTCTAGTAGAGTTCATTCAATAGAAATGGAGTTTTAATGGCAATCATATCCCAACGATAGAAGCAATATTCTTCAATTACAAGCACCACAAAAGGAAGGGATAAATATTACAATTAATGGTAAATTCAGCAAATACATTGAGAATTTCATTACAACATAAGAACGGGCAACATCCACCAACAGAACACTTGTATTGTCACGGCTCGCCTTCTAAGGCGCGACTTATCATTTTACACTATATTTCACCTAGATTTGCCCATATTTAGGGTGGGATTTCTATGATACCACTTTTAATTTACCTAATTTTTACAGAAAATCAGACAGAGCCTCCCTTGAAAATGGGGTTGTCCAGCTAGGGTAAAAATATTCAACATTCAATATAATATAACTTTTCAATTAAGATTCATAAATAAGAATTTAAAACAATCCATAATTCCTCCATTCATCCATACAACACCCTAACTCTATAAGCTCCCCCCAGGACCTGTATCCCACCATGATGGCAATACCTTATGGGAAACATATCATGCTATCACAATATTATACATCATTTACTAAGACATGCCTACCCACTTCTTTTATACATCATTTATAGTTCTACTTCTTTAATGACAATTATACAAATACACAAATACATTATCATTATACAAATACACACAAAGAGGTGTCAATCCCCAATCAATCATACTACCATATGTCTTCAGTCTTTCTCATAAGTCTCTTGTTTAACTTGTTAGCTAAAAATTTAAACAAGAAGGCGTGAGTTTGGGCAACTTAGTAATTAGACAAATATAATAAATAATAATTAATTCATAATTAGTATATTTCATATCAAATAATTAATATTCATCCTTATAAATAATCACAAATGGATAAATGTTCATTAATATTACCAAATAAGGAATTTCCATGTTATTTCCATCCAATTCATCAAGCTCATGTTGAACCAATCTTCAAATTAAACATACAACAAAGGGATCTTATCTATCCCTCATATTAACCATCCATACTAAACTAAGCATCAATTTTAATCAAACATGGGATATCCACTATCCCCAACCAAAACATACATGCCTAAATTCATACAAATGGGCTAATCCCCATGCATATAACAAACATGCCCAACTTTTAAACAAATGGGATATACATTATCCCTAACCATCCAATGAAAATAAATACCTACTTACCTCAAGTTCTTAGCTCCCAATCATTCCTCCAACTCTATGCCTTTTCATCCTTCTCAAATCATCCTATACAGGGTAACAATCCTACTCGTTTACAACCATAACTCAAACTAATTTATTATTACTTATGTCTACTTTCCAAATACATAATTTCATTAGTATCAATATACCATAAATATCCATGTACTCAACATATTTTTACTATTTATAACATGCCATTTAAAGTTTAAGTCCTCAACTCGCCCAATTTGTTACTTAAACACTTTATAGTCAAAATCTTTCTTAAATCAATTTGGGTCTTTGTCCAAAAATCAGATTTTTTAATCCCAAACAACCCAAACAATTCTCAAAATATTATAAATCATACATTAAACCTTTCTTCCTTGATAATTTCATAAAATTCATGAATTTTCCCAATTTTTACTATTCATAAAAACCCTAGCTTAGCAATTTTAGCAATTTCACATGTCAAATCATCATAATCATTACATTAACTTATTTCCCCATGAATTTACAAGCACATATATCAAATTAAGCCCACAATTTCATCATTTCCCAGAACCCTAAAAATCTAAAATTCAAGATTCAGTTGGAAGATTGACATTACCTTCACTTACAAGCATAGCCGTCCTCCCCAAATGAATGACCAAGCTCCCAACTCTATGTGGCTCCTTCTATTTGGTGGAAATTCGATGTTTCTTCCATTTTCTTTCATTTTCCACAGTTTGAATGGGTAAATTTTGGTTTAAATGAAAGATCACAAGTTTATCTAGCTAGGCAAGATGATTTATTAGTTTAAATGGATAGAAATCAAGTATAATGGGGCTAGGGAAAAAAGGGAGAAAGAATGAAACAGACCAGACAAGAAACGGGATGGAAAAATGGCTGAAAAAGTCGTTGTCTCGCATAAAACAACAATCCACACCGCAATGTGGAAAAATCTGCCCAAATTCTATTTTTCTAGAGGCTTACCATGGCAAGGTGCTTCTGGATGTCAAAAAATGTATTTTTTAGAGGCTTACCATGGCAAAGAAAAGCTTTGTCATGACAAGCTCTTTCTGTCTGACATAGTGATAGTATTTTGAGCATAACGTTTTCATATAATATCCAAATGACCTGATTTTTGAGGCATTAGAAGATAATTTTAAGGGATACAACTATTATTTTAATTAATTATTCCAAATAATCCCTCAAATATGTCAAACATTTCAATAAAATTGACCAATCTCATTCATCTTGTCATTTTTCTGTCATTTGGAAAAGCTTAGGTATATTACTCATAACTTCCTCACATGACATCAGAATTGAGTGAATTTTCTTCTATTGTTCAGATAATTTCAGTATCTACAACTTTCATGTTGAACATATTTTCAAAATAGTCCATTATCCATGTCAACAATCAATAACAATGACCCCTCATTCAAATTCAGCATTTTCACTTATGAAATATCACCATAGCCCCCTTTTACATAAAATATTTCAAATCTCCCAATAATCACTTCCCACATATCACATACATGAAATATATTATTTTCATACCATTCACTACCTCATTTGAGGTTAATTATCAAAAATCACCTATTCAGCTGCTTTTACCGACCTTTTTTGTCATAAATAACTCCATATGCTATTTTCATTCCAAAATGAATCCAAAACTCAAACTAATATTTCACACATATTATAATACACATAATAAATATCTCAGGCCATTCACATTGATCATAGATATGCTTTTTCCAAAATTCACTATTTCAGTTATTTTTAATCAAATTTTTTCTGAATTTTTTGCTATAAATGACTCCAAATTCCAATTTCATTCCAAATTATAACCAAGTCTTAAACCAAGATTCCCCACACATCACAATACCTATGATAATCATATTAGGTCATTCATATAGCTCATAATCATGCCTTTGCTCAATTTCACTATTTTAGTTCTATTCACATAACCTTCAACTTAATAGTTCAAAATTTTAAAATTATCTCAAAATTTTGATTCAATATCTCATATACATCACATTATATATAATAATCATGGTATATTGGTCATTCAAGTTATATACATGACTTTACTCAAAATCACCACTTAAGTTCTTTTTCACTCAAAACTACTAATGAAACAATTCCTCTTTATTCAATTCGGTAACAAATTTCTTTATAAAACATCGTGTATCACCTCAATTCCTCATTTTACTAAAATACAAAAAATTTCCCCCAAATTTTAACACCATAGGTGTTACATGTATCTTCGCCATTCGTCTCAAATTTACCCTCCTCGGCAGGTACAATGTTGCCCTCAGTACTTCCTCTTTAATTTCTCTAGCAATAACTACCCTTCTAGGATCCATCTTCACCCTTTGTTTTGAGAAAGAAGAAGGTTCAATCTCATGGAAGTTGTGAATAAAGTCTGGAAAAAATTATCCTAGAAGCCCTTGCCTTGAATATTCTTAAGCAATTTGCTTGTGAAGTCCTCTAAAAACCATGAAAATTCTAGGGTTAACTATTATTGGTTTCCGAAGTATAGCTTAACCCAAGAGGGGAGAGGTGAATTAGGTATATAAAAATTCATTGCTTCACCACTATTAGACCATTTCCCTTTTCTAGTTCTTATGTGTGGTGTGATGTAAAGTGAATGATGAAACCATAAAGTGAATGAAGGATAAAAAGCAAGTAAATAAACACACACAAACAACACGATTTTTATAGTAGTTCAAGAACCCCGTCCCTACATCCACACTTCAAGGAGCACACACTCATTGCACTATGTCAAATATAATGAAAATGCAATTGTTATCCCATCACCTTTCTAGATTCCAACTCTAGGGGGCATAAATAAGTGTTCCCAACACTCTTTTGGATTTCAGCTCTGGGGGCATAACCATAGTGCTCCTAGCACTCTTATGGTTTCACAAATTCACCAGAAAACTCACTGGTTTTGAAAATTACCAGCAAACTTAATAGTTTTCCATAGTTCACCAATAACTCTCTAGTTTTCAAATTAACCAAAAAAACTAACACTTTACAAAGTGTTACAATGAAGCACAGGGGAAGATATAATCTTTTATGGCTCTAAAAACATAGAAACATTTTCCCAAAATTTAAACTCAATGGTGTTAAAAATATGCAAATTGAAGCCCATGAAAGATAGATGACAGTTTAAGCTCTTAGCCATGAGTGAAATGATTTGCATAAGATCAAGCACATTTGAAAAGCTTTTCTTCACCACCTTCGAATGATCTCATCTC
Organism: Pouteria campechiana; assembly: GCA_036873735.1. Lineage (NCBI taxonomy): Eukaryota > Viridiplantae > Streptophyta > Magnoliopsida > Ericales > Sapotaceae > Pouteria > Pouteria campechiana. Next base: position 29,815 of record JAYJMB010051967.1, read on the forward strand.
TTCTCCTTAAATAGCTCCTTTGAAAACTTGACCATTGGAGGAAGATGATCTTCATTAAATGCAGAGATGAAAGTAGATGAGTAGGAAATAAATGTAAAAGACAGTTCTAATAATCTTCCTTTTGAAAATGTTGTTTTCTAATTAATTCCCATATGCTTCGAGCCATTTTGCAGTGCTGACATTGACATAGAAGAGGGTGAATGACTGGTTTAGGCAATTGATGAATGAGGAGATGTTGTAGCTCTAACTTGTTTCACGATTTTAGAAAGAAGACAATAAATTCTGATAGATTTAGCTCTCCACTTTAACTAATGCTTTATTGTATTTGTCTATAGTTAATATTAGACAAAGTCTCTTTCCAGCTGAACAGACTATCTTCATCTCTATAACAACCCAGGGCTCCAGTGCACTATTGTCCGCTTTAGGCACACACCTGCACGGTTTTGTCCCGATGCATCCTTACAAGGAACCTCACCGAGCCCATCATGTACACCCGCCCAAAATGGGGTACACTTTCACAACCGAGCCCTACATATTTAGCCCAGGACTCCCTCCCTCACTCCATCGATGTGGGATGTCACTCATGCCATCCACCCCTCAAGGCACCAGTGTCCACACTGGCCACACCCTAGAGACTGTTGGGAGTCGGCTCTAATACCAACTATAACAACCCGGGGCTCCAGTACATATTGTCCGCTTTGCCCAATGCATCCTTACCAAGAACCTCACCAAACTCAGGGATTTGTCCCTTTCGGTGCACAATGCATCCTTAACAGGAACCTCACTAGCACCTCCGGGCCCGTCCTTCGCCTGCCCAAAACGGGTGACACCTTTACAACCGAGCCCCACATATTTAGCTCAGGATTCCCTCCCTCACTCCATCGATGTGGAATGCCACTCATGCCATCCACCCCTTAAGGCACCAGTGTCCACACTGGCCACACCCTAGAGACTATTGGAACTCGGCTCTGATACCAACTATAACAACTAGGGGCTACAGTGCACTATTGTTCTCTTTGGGCACATGCCCGCACGGTTTTGTCCTGATGCATCTTTACAAGGAACCTCACCGAGCCCATCATGTACACCCACCCAAAACGGGGTACACCTTCACAACCGAGCCCCACATATTTAGCCCAGGAGTCCCTCCCTCACTCCATTGATGTGGGATGCCACTCACGCCATACCAATTGTAATGACCCGGGGCTCCAGTGCACTATTGTCTGCTTTAGGCATATGCCCGCACAGTTTTGTCCCGATGCATCCTTACAAGGAACCTCACCGAGCCCGTCATGTACACCAGCCCCACACTCGGTTGTGAAGGTGTACCCCATTTTGTGCGGGTGTACATGACGGGCTCGGTGAGGTTCCTTGTAAGGATGCATTGGGACAAAACCGTGCGGGCGTGTGCCAAAGCAGACAATAGTACACTAGAGCCCTGGGTTGTTACAGTTGATTTTAGAGCCGACTTCCAACAGTCTCTAGGGTGTGGCCAGTGTGGACACGGGTGCCTTGAGGGGTGGATGGCGTGAGTGGCATCCCACATAGATGGAGTGAGGGAGGGACTCCTGGGTTAAATATGTGGGGCTCGGTTGTGAAGGTGTACCCTGTTTTGGGTGGGTGTACATGATGAGCTTGGTAAGGTTCCTTGTAAGGATGCATCAGGACAAAATCGTGCGGGCGTGTGCCCAAAGCGGACAATAGTGCACTGGAGCCCCGGGTTGTTATAGTTGGTATCAGAGCCGACTCCCAACAGTCTCTACGGTGTGGCCAGTGTGGACACTAGTGCCTTGAGGGGTGGATGGCATGAGTGGCATCCCACATCGATGGAGTGAGCGAGGGAGTCCTGGGCTAAATATGTGGGGCTCGGTTATGAAGGTGTACCCCATTTTGGGTGGGTGTACATGATGGGCTCGGTGAGGTTCCTTGTAAGGATGCATCGGGACAAAACCATGTGGGCATGTGCCCAAAGCGAATAATATGTGTTGGAGCGCCGAGTCGTTACAATCTCCTACTTTGTCCATAGACGAAGTTGGACTTCTTCACTTTCAAACAAATGTATTTTCCTCTTTGAACTTCTTCCATCGACTGCCTTTTATTGTTTAGCACTTAGATACTTCAGGCATTTCGTTCTCCTTCAATGAATTGTTTGTTTTTACCATCCAGAAAGGTTGTGAACTGCTTAAAAGAATATTATTGCAAAATTCGGTTACTATAGAGTGTTGAATTTAGATATTTAAAAATAGCAAATTTTCACTTTAGTAAGTTACTATAGCAAGTTACTATAGCACCGCACTGCTTTATCTGTTACTTGATTTGTTGATCGCTTGGAGCTTTGTCTCTTGTACTATAGCAGTGTTACTGTAGCGATTCGCCTACTGCTTTGTCTGTTGCTTCGTTTGATGCTTCTGCATTGTCTGCTGCTTCATCTATTACTTCTGCTTTGTTTGCTACTTCGTATTTTATTTCGTCTTAGACAATCCACTTCATCTTCTACTCCCATTTCCTTTGGCACTGTAGCAGCACTGTAGCATTTGACTATAGCAAAAGTATTGTAGTAGCGAACCTACAATTGGAAATTTCTACACTTTTACCACATTATTATCTTGACATTTTTTATTATAAATCAAAATACATTTATCTAGATATAATACACATAAGTCAGAGTATGGATAAATTATTTAAGCATAATTTCTTTTTTATGTAAAGAATATATTCTATGAAGCACACTTATCAAAATATGTTTATCATCACATGATTTTCACAAGTTTACAACATGAATAAATCACATATTGTATTTTTTATTATATTTTCCATCGTAAATCCATATGAAATTTGCATAAGTTGTAAAACATGGTTATGTACTTTAAATCATAATTTTGTATCTATAAGCTCATTTAAGCACTCATTGTTCTTCAATCAAGAAGATACCTCGTTAAAGCACTTTAACATATGATCCAAGGCATGATAAACAAGGTTGGAAGCAATATGGATCAATATGATTTCCTTTTTAGACTAATATCAAGATGTATATGCTTTCATAAATTATATTCTAATTTCTTAAACAAGTCTTTCTACATTTTTCTCTCCCTTTTTGTTAGCATCAAAAAGGTGTATGAAATGAATGGGATATATTTTCCCCTTAATAGCTAGAAGATTGGATACGTAAATGTAATCAGGAGCATGGTATGGAATCCATACTTCCATCCAAAATGTTTTGTTATCCTTTGCTGTATCAAATCACATAGATCAGAAATATATAAAGTACAATCCATTCTTTTCCAATTTTTCTTTTATTCCAAACTCTTCCCCTTTTCGTATTAAGGTTATGACTCACAAATCTCCTTTTTTTCTCCCTCTATCTTGTTGGGTTCCTAAACACAACCACATATAGATTTTGGTCCTATACAAAGCATAACTATGAGCATGAGATACAAATAGTTTTTATCAATATAAAGGACATATTCATGTCATGATCAACATCAACATTGTAACTAAAGTTTTGAAGATATGTAAACAGTTTTCAAGCATGTATCAATTTGATGCATCAAAATTATAATTCTCAATTAAACACAAAGGATACTAAACTGACAGTCATATTTCACAAAGAAATTGCATAAGAAACTTTCCTACATCTTTTCAAGAATGAAAATACCAAGTTTAAATCATATAAGTTGACAAACACACATTATTTCAATCATTCAATAGTTATGATATGACAATGCATGATTCTAAATATTGTGTTTATTTTTCTCATTAGTTTGTAGTTTCTTGATGTTGTTCAATGATGGTAACACTGAATTTTTCTTAATTCAGATTGGGATTTCTATCATTTTGATCATTAGGTGATGTTTTGTACAACCTAAGTTTTGTATGTTCCTTCTTAAGATGATAGACTGAGAAATATAACTATAAAGGTAATCTATGTTTTGCCTTTCAAATTCATCCATTGCTTTCTACAAACAAATCAATAGAAGAATTCAATTCATCTACTGTGAAAAAACTTTATTTGCACTATCAACAGTTGTCTATAACTTATAATAGACAAAGCTGCTTTGTCTGGTGAACAGTAAAAAAAGAATTTTATCTGCACCTCTACAATTCGTCTGTTACTTACATAGATAGACTAGAAAATGAAGTAAAAGCACTCTAAATCTTTGAAGAAGAGTGTGCGACATTTCTCAGCTCTATACATAGCACACCTTCATATAATATACATGTGAATTGAATATTTCCCAGGCTTTCTCAAGTTCCTCGAATTCACATGCTTAGAAATCAACAACTTTTTATATATATCTTTTAGGAATGCTGATTTCTTCTCACCTAAACTTTGGATCTTTAAAAATAATTAAATTTTAGTGCTTGATCCAAGGATGCTTCATGAAAATACTTCTTTAACTCATCTGAGATCAGATTTGCTAGCAACATCATTATTTCTACTTGTTAGGCATCCCATTATGAAACTTAAATAGAGTGGGGCAATCTGAAACAAATATTACTTTTCATGTTCACTTAGACCACACTAATTCAGTCATCTTCAGAAATGAATAGGCCTTTTGTATGTCTTTATATGCTCAATAATGCTTTTGCAAATCAATTCATACCATAATCTATGCACCTTACTAATTGAACAAATCATCTAAGAATCATATTTTAGTATTCAACATAAGATTTGATCACCAAAGAATTTTATCAATGCAAGGTGGCACATTTAGGAAACTTCTGGTAGTTTTAGAATTAGATTTGGAAAATGTTTTCAACATAAAAGTTATAGAATTTGTTCTTAGCTTTTCAATGCATTAAGAACATATGATTCTGATTTTTTATAAGAAAGTTATGGCCAGAACACTAAAGCTGTCTCTAGTAGCTTAAATTTAGTTTGAAATTTCACTTTGTCAAAAAGGCATCACTTTGAGGCCTAACAACTAACAGAAGGAGGTTGATTCAGTAAAATTGATAAGCATAAAAGTTGTAGATCTTTAAATTATCTATCCAACTAATCAAGCTTTACCTAATTTCAAGTTCGCATGAGAAAGTTATGATCAAAATACTAAAAACTGCTCTAGATTGCACAAAATTTGCAAAAAATAGCTTGGGATGAAACAGACTATCACATATTATTTGAATTTTCTCATCATACAATTTCAAGTTGTATTTACTCAAACATTCTTACAAATATTGTGGTTATGAATAGTATAAATAATGGATAAAGTGCAGTGATTCATGACATGAACATAACTTTTAAGCATTCACAAAGATTGAAGTTATTTTGTTGATTGTTTTAATCTTATAAATTCAAGCCTTAATGATGATTACAGATTGAATGGCTATGCATGGAATGCCTATTCGAGACCTTAAACTATGAGGTTTCCTAAACAGGCTTGACTATGCCTTGGAGCTGTAATTATATTTAGTTATTTTGCATATCAATTTAAATTTTTAGAATGATTTAGTTCAAAAACAATGAATTCATATTCATTCAAATCCAAAGCAGTTAAATGTATATTTTAGAAAAATGAAGAATGTATAGTAGTAAAATGCATATGTTCAATGTGCTTATCAATCAAATATATATATCAAGTTTGACAAACTTATCTCTTTTGTTACTTCCTTTTTCAATTTCTGCATTTGAGCTCATAAATGATGATGTCAATCTTAATATTTCATTTCAATGCTTGACTTTATTTCTTTAGCTTGAAGTTTGTAGATTGAGAAGATGATCTTGTTTTCACATCATTCTCCTTCTTTCATGTGCTCATTTCAAGCTTTTCCTACATACACTTGAGAGATTCTTGCACTTTTTCTTTCGTTAGCAAAGTCAAATAGATGTGAGCCTTATGCAGCAACTTAAACATTGCAATTCCTTTTTATCATGAAATAGTATGTTGTTAACAATCTAGACTGATCAGTAAAATGGAATAGACTTCATCATTTTGAATAAATCATTCATTACTTAAGCTATTTGCTTCTTATAAGAATGTTTTATTTTTCTAGGTATCTCTAAAATTATGTTTCAATTTGTGTTTTAGTTTGTATCATGAATTTATTTGATTTAGGTTGTTCTAAACTAAACTTTAACATTCTATATAAATGAAATTATGTCAAAAATAAATGAGTAAATGGATTAAGTATGGACATTAAAAGAATATAAAAGAATTTGGGTTTGAGTTGCCATACCTGCACCTACCTTTCCTTTGTCTTTAGCTTCTTTAAACATCTTCTTCATCTAGTATCAAGAAGCCATTTTCCTTTTGGCGGAACTTGATCAATCTTCTCTTCTTCTTCTTCTTTTTCTCTTTCCCATCTTTGGGTTGCTCCCCCTCAACCCATGTGTCTTTTTCTGTTGGAGGTTGCTCCTCCTTTTCTTTTACTTGGTTTCTTGCACTCAAATCAATCTCAACAATAGTATTAGTTTCATTTGAGTGCAATCAGCTTGGCTCACTTCTTCTTCTTTTGAGGAATTTTCCTCCTCAACTAGTGCTTCATCAATTTCTTCATCTTTTTGTTGCTCTTCTTTGTATTCTTCCTTTTCTTTATCTTTTCTTGCACTCATGTTTAGCTCAACAGGAAGATTAGTATCATCTTGCAGCAAATTATTTTGCCCCTTAGAAATTGCCTTTAACTTGTATAACATTTCTTTTGCACTTTTATATGTTAAGACAAATTTGCAAATGGTGGGGCAAAGAGCATGTAGCAGGGCATTCATTGCCTTGACATTGTCTTGTAGTGCTCTCTCTTCATCCTCAGCAAAGCCAATAAAAATAGTTTTCCATAAATTAGGGTTGTTGGCCATAAGCTAATTTCCAATCTCCTCTTCCATTTTGCATGAATGGATCCATCATAATATAGAAGTTGGGAGGTGAAATAATCTTCGCAGAACATAGAGGATGATAGTATTGGTTAACCATGCGGATCTCTATAATTAGTTATGTAGTCCACTATGATACCACTTGTTGGTTCTCGAAGTATAGCTTAACCCAAGAGGGGAGAGGTGAATTGGGTATGTAAAAATTTATTGCTTCACCCCTATTAGACCATTTCCCTTTTCTAGTGCTTATGTGTGGTGTGATGTAAAGTGAATGATAAAACCGTAAAGTGAATGAAGGATAAAAAGCAAGTAAATAAACACACACAAATAACATGATTTTTATAGTAGTTCAAGAACCCTGTCCCTACATCCACACTTCCAAGAGCACACACTCATTGTGCCTTAGTTTCTACTATATCCTATATAATGAAAATACAATAGTGATCCCAGCACCCTTGTAGATTCCAACTCTAAAGGGCATAAATAAGTGTTCCCAACACTCTTTTGGATTCTAGCTCTAGGGGGCATAAATAAGTGCTCCCAACACTCTTTTGGATTTTATCTCCGGGGGGCATAAACGTAGTGCTCTCAGCACTCTTCTGGTTTCACAAATTCACCTAAAAAACTCACTAGTTTTGAAAATTACCAGCAAACTTGATGGTTTTCCATAGCTCACCAACAACTCTCTAGTTTTCAGATTAACCAAAAAAACTAACACTTTACAAAGTGTTACAATAAAGCACAGAAGAAGATATGATCTTTTACATCTCTAACAACATAGAAACATCTTCCCAAAATATAAACTCAATGGCCATAAAAATATGCAAATTGAAGCCCATGAAAGATAAATGACAATTTAAGCTCTTAGCCATTGGTGGAATGATTTGCATAAGATCAAGCACATTTGAAAAGCTTTTCTTCATCACCTTTGAATGTTCTCATCTCTTCTCCTTAAATAGCTCCTTTGAAAACTTGACTGTTGGAGAAAGATGATCTTCATTAAATGCAGAGACGAAAGTAGATGAGTAGAAAATAAATGTAAAAGATAGTTATAATAATCTCCCTTTTGAAAATGTTGTTTTCTAATTAATTCTCATATGCTTAGAGCTATTCTGCATTGCAGACGTTGACATAATAGAAGGTGAATAACTGGTTTAGGCAACTGATGAATGAGGAGATGTTGCAGCTCTAACTTGTTTCATGATTTTAGAAAGATGACAATAAATTTTGTAGATTCAGCTTTCCACTTTGATTGGTGCTTTATTGCATTTGTCTAAAGTTAATATTAGACAAAGTCTCTTTCCAGCTGGAAAGACTATCTTCATCTCCTACTTTGTCCATAGATGAAGTTGGACTTCTTCACTTTCAAACAAATGTATTTTCCTCTTTGAACTTCTTCCATCTACTGCCTTTTATTGTTTCTTAAGATTTCATATAGAGTATTCAGATTGGCATCTTTGAGTATATCTTCGAAATCTCTGTAACTTAAACTTTCTAAAATATGGTAGATGGTTAGAACAAATATCCACAATCTTGCACTTGGAGAATTGAATGGGTTCTTGATGTTTGATTCTTGTTTAGCACTTAGAAGCTTCAAACATTTCGTTCTCCTTCAATGAATTGTCTATTTTTACCATCCAAAAAGGTTGTGGACTGCTTGAAAGAATATTATTGCAAAATTTAGTTGCTATAGAGTGTTGAATTTACAATATTTAAAAATAGCAAATTTTCACTTTAGTAAGTTACTGTAACATATTATTATAGCATATCACCATAGCTCTGCTTTGTCTAAAATAAGTAGCAGACAAATTAGCTAGCTTTGTGGTACTACTGTAAGTTACTGTAGCACCGCACCTCTTTGTCTGTTACTTCATCTGCTGATTTCTTTGAGCTTTATCTATTGCATTATAGCAGTTACTATAGCAAATCACTATAGCAATTTGCCTGCTACTTTGTCTGCAGCTTCATCTAATGCTTCTGCTTTGTCAGCTACTTCGCCTTAGATAATGCACTTCGTCTAGTACTGTAACACTGTAGCATTTTACTATAGCAAAAGTGCTATAGTAGCAAACCTTTACTTGGAAATTTTTGTACTTTTATCACATTATTAACTTAAAATTTTAATTATAAATCAAAATATATTTATCCACATATAATACAAATAAGTTAGAGTATGGATAAATCATTTAAGGGTAATTTCTTTTTCATGTAAGAATATATTCTATGAAGCACACTTATCAAAATATGTTTATCCTCACATGATTCTCACAAGTTATAGAACATTGATGATTTATATTGTATTTTTCATTATATTTTTCATTGTAAATCCATATGAAATTTGAATAAGTTATAAAACATGGTTATGTACTTTAAATCATGATTTTGCATCTACAAGCTCATTTAAGCACTCATTGTTCTTCATTCAAGAAGATATCTCTTTAAAGTACTTTTAACATATGATCCAAGGCATGATAAACAAGTTTGAAAGCAATATTGATCAATATGATTTTCCTTCTAGACTTATATCAAGATGTATATGCTTTTTAAATGATATTCCAACAAAACACGCATATTTCAAAGCTCTCTTGATTTACTTCAATATTTCAATTCTAATTGTGTTTTTAGTTAATTCATTTAGAATGTTATTTTCATCACACTCAAACCCCCTCATTCTCATTCACGTAGCATAAAATTAGGTTGAATACTCTCCGCGATGCTTACTTGCACAACTATAAGTAATTTAATTGGAGTATAGGTTCTAAATTTTGTTGCCTATGACAGCACACCAAATTTTTGGCCAGGAAGTTATTCTAGTTGATTTTTTTTGCTCTTGTAATCTTTATTTTGTTCTTGAATTTTTCTTCTTAAAAAAAATCTTTTGTAATTTTTTAGAGTTTATTAGAGTTTTCTTGATTATTTATGACTGTTACTCAATCTTCTAATCAAGGTGATTTGCAGTACGAGCCAAAAATAGAGAAAACTTTGCACAGATTAAGGAAAGAAGCTTAGAGAATTTCTAAAGAGAATAAATTATTTTCTAATACTTTATTTGAAGACAGTAATTTTGATTTAGAAAAAGAGAAAATCATGGCCAAAAATCAAACTTTGAAAGAGCTTGTCACACCCGATTTGGATCAATAACTTTTGTGCATAACATTTCCTAATTTAGATGCTATTATTAATTTTGAATTAAAATCTGGATTAATATATCCCTTGCCCACTTTTCATGGTTTTATAGGTGAAAATCCTCATAAGCATCTAAATGAGTTTTATGTAGTCTGTACGAGTGTGAAACCCATGGAGGTGACTGAAAAGCAAAAAAAACTCATGGAGGTGACTGAAAAGCAAAAAAAACTAAGGGCTTTTTTATTCTCTTTGAAGGATTGGCTAAGGATTGTCTCTATTATCTACCCTCTGGGAGCATAAAATATAGAATGAGATGAAGAGGTTATTTTTGGAGAAATATTTCCCAGCTTTAATGGTGGCCAACATTCGAAAGGAAATTTGTTGTGTGAGATAGCATAGTGGAGAATCCTTATATAAATATTAGGTGCATTTCAAAAAATAATGTGCATGCTGCCCCCATCATCAGATTAGTGAGTAACTACTCATCCAATATTTCTATGAGGGCCTTCTTCCCACTAAAAGAAGCATGATTCATGCCGCTAGTGGAGGAGCTTTGGTCGATAAAATTCCTGAAGCCGTAAGAAATCTAAGTGTAAACATGGTAGCTAATTCGTAACAATTTGGCACTAGGCTTGACTCTCTATCCAAACCTGCCAATGAGGTAAGTGTTTCCTCCCTTGAACAATAGATTGTAGGTCTAACTTCTTTTGTTCTTCAAATGGCTTTAGGTAATATGCAAACAGCGAAGGCTTGTGGAATTTGTTCGGTGGTAGGACATCCAACTGATATGTGTTCAACTCTTCAAGAGGAACCTATTGAGAAAGTGAACGTGATGGATGATTTTTTTGGACAACCACAAAGGAAATATGATCCTTATTCGAACACATACAACTCAGGATGGAGGGATCACCCCAATTTCAACTATAGGACTCCATAAGTAAATCAGCCTCTTACTCAAAATCTTCCAAGTTTCTAGTAGTATTAGCACCCACCTAGATAACAACAGGGACAAATTTCTACTTCTTGTATGTCTTTAGAAGATATTTTTAAGTCTCTTGCCACTAATACTTTGCAATTTCAATAGGAGACAAGGGCTAGCATTCAAAGTTTGGAGAACCAGGTAAGTCTGATGGCAACCATAATCAATCGGTTAGATGCTCAAAGTTTAGGAAAATTACCCTATCAAATGGTGGTGAATCCAAAGGAAAATGCAAGTGCAATTGTTTTGAGAAGTAGTAAAGAGGTTTACATTCCAGCAAAGGTGACCCCCACACTAATGAAGTAAAAAAAAGGGGAGAAGCATTATTGCAAATAAGGATATTCCCAATGACAATGACGTACTTCAACATAAGTTTCCACCTCTTTCTGAATCTAAGCCAATACTACCTTTTTCTTAGGCTTTAGCAGAATCTCATAAAATTAAGCAATTTAAATATTTTTATGAGACTTTTCATAAATACGAGATAAATATTTGACTTTTTGATACCATTAAACAAGTACCTCGTTGTGCTAAATTTCTGAAAGAACTGTGTACAACAAAGAGGAAACAGAAACTTAAGGGATATGAGAAGGTGAGAGTAGGAGAGAATGTTTCTGCAATTATTCAAAGAAAACTCCCTATGAAATGCAAAGAACCAGGTATGTTTACTATCCTTTGCATGATAGGTAACACTAAACTTGAGAAGGCCATGTTAGATTTAGGAGTTTCCATTAATGTCATGTCATATTCTTTATATGCTTCTTTAAAACTAGAACCTTTGAATAAAACTAGAGTTGTGATTTAATTAGCTCATAGATTCAATGCATATCCTAAAGGTGTAATTGAGGATGTTATAGTGCAAGTGAATGATTTGGTTTTCCCTACTGATTTCTATGTACTAGATATGGAGAATGATGATTAAACTACTCATATTCTATTAGGAAGACCTTTCCTAAAGACATCCAAGACTAAGATAGATGTTCATAGTGACACACTTACCATAGAATTTGATGGTAAAATTGTCAAGTTTAACATTTATGATGCCATGAAATATCCTAATGATGATACTCCTATTTACTCCATTGATATGATTAATTCTTATGCACAGGAAGTTTTTGAACTTGATGGAAAAGATGAATTAGAAGTTGCCATTAGTAAGCATCTTGAAAAAGAAAATGAGGTGTTACTCTTGAATATCAATTAGCATGAAATTGTTCCGATGTTGGATGACTTTCAAAAGTTACCAGAATTAGATAATGTTCCTTATATTGAGTTGTCAGTTTCTAACAAAAGCCTTTTACCTTCTACATTAGGCCTCCATTATAGATTTGAAGCCTCTCCTCAAGTACGTCCTTGAAGATTGAGAAACCTTACTAGTGATCATATCCAGTAAACACTGTATGTTACAAGGAAGGCTTATGCAGGTTCTGAAAAAGCATAAGATGGCTATTGGTTGAATAATGGTAGATATTGAAGGAATCAATTCATCTACATACATGCATCATTATTTCAAGGTTGTAATTGCTCTATATTGAAAGAAGAAGCATTGAGTCGAGCCAATGATTATAAACAAAAGTGATGCTTGGGAGACAACCCAAGGGGAGTTTGTGTTTTTTTTTCCTTACTTCCTTCTTATTTTTACATTTTTATTTTGGCATTTTTTACCTCTTCTTTGTATTTGACCTTACATTAGGGACAATATAAGTTTTAAGTGCGAGGGAGGGGATTTAGATTTAGGTTGTGTTTTTGTTTTTGCTTTAATTTTTGAAAAAAATAAATAAATTTGAGAGAGAGAGAGAGAGTTCGCCCTTTGTTTTGGTGGTTTCCTATGATTTGAGGTTGTGGATGTCATGAGCAAAATTTAATTAATCTTAAAAAATTCATAACATGATTGAATAAGTAATCTTCCAATTTGTAATTAATTAGTCTAGTTATTTTCCTTGAGAATGGTGATGACTAAATTTCATAGACAAAAGCTAGTGAGATTTTAAGCCTTTAGATTGACAAATCCATTTCAGTCTCATTCTTTTCTTTCATGAGAGAAATTCTTATATGGACTTATTTCTCTAAAATATGCCTTGATTCTCTTTGAGATCACATTGATACATGCATGCATAAACATGATTAAGGCCTTATTTGTTATAAGCTACATGAGCCAAATAGCCTACCCTATGATTATTTTTTCCTCTTGTTGAACTCCTTTGAGGTTTATAGACTTTTATTGTGAACCTATGTTACAAACTTAAAACCCAAAAATATAATATCTTTACCCAAGCCATAGAGCTAGTGAAGCATAGGTCATCCTTATGCTATGTATGGGTGTACAAGAAATAAAATGTGGGGGTGTTTGGATTTATGGTAAGACTATGATTGGTGATATTGAACATATTATTATTCTCAAAATTGTGAGAAGGGGTCTATTTATATATTCAAAGGTAGAAGATGTTGAATGAAAAAAGTGATTTTATATGTCTTATACATTTGAGCTTGAGTTAATTTATTTATGCTTCACTAGTTTCAATAGCTTTTGAGCTAAATTTCCAAATATTTCTCACCTTGTCCTTAAACCCTATTGCAACCCTTGAAAAGTATTTATGATTCATGATATGCATGTGGTTCCAGTGGTGAAGAATGAGAAAATAAGTAAGCTTATGATAGATCATTTCCATTGGAATAAATTTAAGTGAAACATATACCCTTCAAATACGTGAGAGAATAGTGTTTATTTTCGTGAGGGTCTATGTATTTAATTCATTCCATATTCAAGAGAAAATGCTTACTAAGTGATTACAAGTTCTATAAGAATGATTTTTTTAGACATGTTATGAGTTTTGAAGAGTTTGATTGTTCTTTGTTGATGATTTTGCAACCTTAATGTTTGTTTTTGGGAAGAGTGAATTTGAGTTTTACATGAGGATGGGCAAAATTAAAGTATAGGGGGATTTGATGAGAATGTAAAAATCATATTTTATTCCCTTAATACTTAGTCTTTTACACTTATTTGATGCCTAAATGTACTCACTATTCTTATATTTTGATTTAGGAAACAAATGGAGTTGTTAAGAGCAAATCAAAGCTAATTGGATGATTCTGGAAAGCTTCAATGTCACTTCAAGGATATTTATGGTACATGAGAAGACTAATTTAGCAAAATTATCAAATATATAAGTTGTAGTCCTTCACGTTACCCATCCATAAAGTCAAGAATCACGATATTTGGAGACCATATTTGGAAATTATGGCCAAAATATTATAATTGTCTTAGACTTCAAACTCACTGAGTATGACACAAGGCGTCATGTGTATCCTATTTTTGAAATATATGGAGGATTATTTTGAAAACATAATCAGTATAAAAGTTATATATCTGTAAATTATTTTTCTAATGCATTAAGAATCATATAATTCAGATATAGTATGAGAAAGATATATCCAAAATAGTGAACACTATTTTTGAATATTGCGGACATTAGGTTTTGGTGCCGCGGCACTAGTGTGTTTGTTAAGTGCGAAAACTTGATTTTTTTGGTATTTTATGTATTTTATGTGCAAAATGACTTGGGCAATCAATATGAAGTAAAATTAACCCTAGTTAGGGTTCTTTAAGGAAGTTTTAATAGAGAGACAAGGATTTTTGACAGCTTTTGGCATAGCAAATTTATCTTCTTTCTTTTCTCTTCTCTATTTTCTTTTCTTTGTATTTTCATAACCCTACATGGCTAAATTTTTATTCTTGATTTAAGGAGACAGAAGCCTCAGAATTAATATACTATGAAATCTAATTTATTTTATTTGTTCAATTTATGCTTTGAGTATTGAATGTTCTTTCGTGCTTATTTTTATGATTGATCATTCAATTGCTAGGAGGCCTACTAGTTTATTATTCATTGTAATATATTACTAAATTAGACATCAAATCCTTAATTATTTAATCACTCTTTATCTACAAGGCAACTAAAGTGTAATAATTTGTTGCATCAGTGATTATTAAATATTAGGAGGAATATTTAACCAATTTAAATGCAACAATGTGTGCCTATGTTATTTAGTTTCACTAATCTCTATGAATCTTAAAGCTATTATTAGATTAAACCAATGGCTTGTGTCTGTGGTTGTTTAGTAGTTAGAGTTAATTGGATCGCATGTTTCTAATTAATTATGGAGAAGGAGAGATAGGAAAAATAGTTCTAATGGTGAATGTTTAAAGTGTGAATTGATTTATATTTACATCAATGATTAGTTGTGAAATTCTGATGGTGGATGTTGACTTGGACCAAGGTTTGCTCTCTTGATTGACTTCAATATTTCAATTCTAATTGTGTTTTTAGTTAATTAGTTTAGAATGTTGTTTTCAACACACTCAAACCCCCCCATTCTCATTCACATAGCAAAAAATTAGGCTAGATGCTCTCCATAGGATCAACTCTTACTCGCACTACTATAGACCAACTTACCCTAATCATACAAAACCAGAGTTTGTGCCATAGGAGATAAAGTTGCAAGCAATCAGTGATACAGGTGTCTACCTTAACATTGATTGTGCATTAAAACCTTCCAATGTCATAGATGAATGCGCAATTCAAACTAATAGTGTAATAAAACATAGTGCAATGGATGCCGAGACTACTTGTTAGTTTGTAATTTCCACTCTCAAAGGAAATGCATGAAAGTTTTGGGAAGCTTTACGCTCTTAAATGGGTATTAATGATAAAATTGCTAAAATCCTTAATAGAAAGAGTATTAGAGACCATTATCAAAAAATAAAAAAGGAATTTTGTGGAATCTCTTTCAATGACAAAAACTTAAAAGATAAGAATAATCTAACCGCTTGCAAAACTTCAGATTTGCAATATGTGTTATTAAATTAATTTGTATTTGAATTGCAGAAATACTACCATTTTTTGTCCATAGCTGATCAAATAAATATGACAAAATACATTTTTAGTAAACTCCTAGGGAAATGGCCCAAAGTAGCACAAAAGTCTTATGATCTCCTCCTTGAAGAAGGAAAGATAGTGGAAGGCCTAGGAGGAAGGATTGAGGCTGTGAGGTATGCTATAAGGAAAGCAAGTCTCGAGTTAGCCATCCAACAAGATGCAAAACAAATCCCTTTGTTGGATAAAAGTTGTTGTCCAAAAATGCAGTTGGTTCTATGAAGATATGGATGCCCCATTGGCTCCCAATGTTTTCCTAAGGCCAAGAAGGAAAAAGGGAAAATCTTAAAAACGAAAATTTGTGGGATATCACAAAAGGAAACTTGAAAAGAGGGATGTAAAGAGAATGCAAAAGAAGTTTCCTAAAAAAAGGGTTTTAATAAAATGGAATAAACCCTCAACTTTTGAAGATCAAGCAAAGGCTTTCAAAAAGAAGTATGAAAGAGAACCAAAATGTTCAAAGGGATAGTTGAGTAGTTGTGACTGCTAGTAGATCTATAGAAGTAAATTGCATAAGGCTCTAGCTTGTCCTAAAAAGGAGAATAGGAGATGTTAGCTATGAAATTGAATGCAGAAAATTCTTCCATATATGAACCTAAATTTATAGAAGAAATAGATTTGAAAGATGATTCTATTTATGAAGTAGAATAAGAGTACTCGTCAAATGAAAAATTAGAAGATGATACTCGTATCTTCGAGATTGATCAATTTTTCATGATGACTGGGCAATCTGAGAATCAAGAAGAGGAGTTAATCTCTCTTGAAAGAGGAATGGTTAATAATGTAATTTTAACTAGTCCAGATGTTTCAACATCGATAGCAGAATAGAAATTACTAAAGGTTGATATTAGTCAAATTTACAAAACTTCGTTGTTTAACTTTGAATAAGCCATTATTGTAGATATTTGTGAATCCACTACTATGGTTTCTAAAATGGATTTAGAAACATTAAATGTTCATTTATTGGATATAACAAAGATTCAAAAAACTTGCAAACAGAGCAAGAAGAATTTTAATTTTATCCACATAAGAATGGTAAAAATAGGATTATGAGACTTGACAGTCCGGTCTTAGCAGTTGCATTAGACACAAGATGGAATTCATTTTCTAAATAATTGATAAGTGGTATATAGGCAAACTTGTACAAAGTACCTATATGGTTTAAAGCCCAATCAAAATTCATGATGGCTTTAGATAATGTCACTTTGGCAAATTCTTTATCCATAAGAATTATAACTTACCCAACGGGCATGAACCCAATGCTAAACATGTTGCGTATCATACTTGGATAATTTATTGATTGATAAATACCACTAATCCTAGGATGAAAATAACTTCAAATGTTACGAAGTTATTTGATGAAGCAAGTGAAGATCTACGTTGGTTCAAAAGGAAGGAGGTCTTGTTACATCTGTTGACTTGGCCTAACTCATGGGTATAGACAACCCAAGACCAATTTCAAGAGAATTAAAAGGCCCTAAAGTTCAACAATCAAGAGATAACATTCTCTTAAGATTGTATGGTAGGAAGAAAACTTTTTCTTTACCTATGGTTAGTACTAATGATGAGGCTTTTTCTTTGCAAAGATTTAGTACTAATAGTGTACCCACATCACTAAGTAGTAAAGAAAAGCTTGGGAACTCTAAAAACCAAGAGTTGGAATCAAAGGATGATTCAATTTCTTCGAAATGAGTTACAGAATACAGAAAGGTGAGTATTCTTGTATACAAAGAAGCACTTAGGATGTTTAGAATCCCAAGCAAAGAGATAACCAATGCACAATGTTTAAACCAACATGAACCAATAAAAAGCACATATATCTTTGTAGAATTTAGATTTAAAGAATACACTCCTATACTCTTGATGCCTTGATAGACACTAGTGCAACCACTAGTGCTTGTTGTCCAAATGCCATACCTGATGACCTATGTAAAAGCCTAGAACAACCTATTTGAACCAATATGTTAGGAGGAGAATATCAATGGTTATCCCATGAAGCCATTGATGTGCCAATTTGGATTAGTAACACCAAATTACAAGAAGCAAACATGGTCCTTGGAAATTCCTTCCTATTGCAGGATGAATGGCTTTCTTATATCCAAAAAAATGAAACTGTGTCTATAGGAAGCATTGAAATTTCTAAAAATCTTAAACCTAAGATTCTCTTGAAATTTGAATTTTATCTGGTTAAAATTTAATTTCTTTATCCTTTAGTGCCATGTGAATCTACTTATAAAACTACCATTATGAAGGAAAGAGAAATTGAGGAAGAAAGGTGGAAAGACTTAGTCTCCAGAAATCAATTATTCCTCAGGTCACTTACTAAAAAATGTGCACTGTGTAAGTAAGTTGGCGAATAATTTTAGTAATGACCCACCAAAATTATGGAGCCTATACGGGATAAAAGCTAGACTTGAATTAAAAGATCCTTCTATAATAATAAGGATCGAAAGCATTCCTTATTCTATAGAAATGATTAGGGAATTTGAAAAATAAATTCTTGAATTGCCTGAAAAAGGACTAATTAAGCAATACTTTAGTCCTCATTACTCTCCAGCATTCATGGTTATCAATCATGCTTGAAAGATCAGAGGAAAGGCAAGAACGGTAATAGATTACCAATCCTTAAACAAAGCAATTAAGGATAATGCTTATACTTTACCATTTTCTAGAAGCACTAATGGCAAAGATAAGTAGGGATCAGCCTACCATTTTTACCAAATTGGACTTAAAAGTGGATATTGGTAGGTAAAAATGAAAGAAGAATCAATTCCCTCAACAGCTTTCATAACCTCATAGGGAATGTATGAGTGGACAATAATGTAATTCAAATTAAAAAATGCACATGGAATTTTTCAAAGGAAAATGGATGATTCATTCCAAAATCATTCAACATACATACCTGTCTATATAGATGACATGTTGGTCTTCTCAAAAACAAAAGACAATCACTAAAAGCACTTAGAGTCTACTTGTGATGTATTCCTAAAATCCTTTCTAAAAGAAAAATAGAATAGAAAAGAGAAAAAGTTAAGTTTCTTAGTCTTGAATTAGAATCCTCAAGAATAAAATTGTATGATCGTATAGCTCAAGTTGTACTTAACTTTCCTGATGAGTTTGAGGATAGAAAGCAAGTTCAAAGATTTTGTGGACTTGTCAACTATTCTCAACAATTCATGAAGGATTTACCCAGATACTTGAAAAATATTCAAGCTCTAGTTTCTGAAAAGAGAATTTGGATTTGGATAGAGGAAGAAACTCATAATATTTAAAAAATAAATAAATTAAGAGTTAGTGCAAAAATTGTCCAAACTTTCACTACCCGCCAAAACAATGAGTTAATTCTTGAGAATGGTGCCTTCAAATGGAGTTTGGGTAGCATGTTCAAAGAAAAAAGGGACTCTAGAAAAATTATGCAAGTATTGGTTTGGAACTTTTAAGGGTCATGAATTAAACTACCCAATTCATAGAACAGAGGTGTTAGCTATGAAAAATGTGTAGGATGCTCGTAGTGTAACTTAACTCAAGAGGGGAATGGTGAATTGAGTAAATAAAAATTCATTGCTTAATCCTCGTTGGATTATTTTACTATTTTCGTGCTTGTGTGTGATGTGGTGTAAGATAAATAATAGAATAGTAAAATGAAAAAAGATAAAACAAACACACACACACACACACACACACACAAAAACAAGATGATTTTTGTAGTGGTGCAGGAACCCATTCCTACATCCACTCTTCCAAGAACACCAACTCATTGTGCCTTGGTGTCACGCCCTACCTTTCGAGGCATAACTTATCATTTTAGTCTATATTTCACCTTAAATTGCCTACTTTTAGGGTGGGGTGCTCTGCCAAAAATTTGGCAAAGCCAAACCTGAATAGATGAGTTTTCCACCTGTTTAATTATATATTAATTAAAATAAAGCAATAATATAATTTCTAGATACAAACATCCACTTACCCACAGCCCAAGATCTGGGTAAAATCACAATGGCAATCTACATCTTTAAAATTTCTTAACAAACTGATAATTAAATCATTAAGACATACCACTACTAATAATATATTAATCTAGTTTCTTCAATATCAAATACACCTCAATTAAAATTGTACATTAATTAAAATTATTAAATACAATTATACACATATAATAGGATTCTAATCCCAACATTCAGTCACACCGCAAGAATATTTCTCGTCTTGCTTACCAGTCCCAATCCATAATGGGGATTCTTCACTTAGCCTGTCAACTAAAAAAATCAATAAGAATGCATGAGTCTGGGCAACTCAGTAAGTAGGCATGTAATAACAAAATATAGCCAATAATTTGGATACATTATATTCATTTCCAAAACAAACTCAATTCATGCTCAATATTGCTATATCTCAAACATTCCATCTTCATCATCACAATTATCAAATTTCACAATTTACACATGCTATTCAATGGGATGTTCTTCATCCCTTTTCAATAACCAACCATATATAAGAATAATAATTCAAACCAAGAGATACCCACTATCCTAATAAACCAAATATATCAACCTTAAACACGCAAGGGATGTTCACAATCCTCAAGCCACAAGCTCTACAGCTTTCCATCCATATTCAATTTGCCCTATAAACACAAATAGGCTATTCATTTACAAAGGCAACTTTGCCTAATTCACATCAAGCCAATAAAGTACAATTATCAGATACCATAGTCAATTGATTAATTTGCCACAACCATGTTTACTATACTGACATGATTTGTATGTATTCAACATGATACATAGTTAAACATCTTTAAAACAACTCCATTAACTCTTTAATTCAATTAATTTATTGCTTACATAGCTCATACACCATTTCCCCCAATTATTCCAAACTAAGTTATAGTTCAATATTCATTTTTACAGTTCCAAATTATTCTATACAAGTTCCCAAATATCATAATTCAGATATTACTTCATTTCCCCATACTAACTTTATAGAAATCAAAAAATTCCCCAAAAGTCACTATTCATAGAACCCTAACAAGCCAAAAATCATGATTTTCATAGTCAAATCATTCCCAATTTATGGAAATTAACTCAATACTCATTTTTTCTATGATTTTCATACCAAATTCATCATTTTCCCCCAAAAATTCCATAACTCCAAAACCCTAGTTTAATATAAGACATGAATTTGAATGGGGAACACGACTTACAATGTAATTCGAAGATGGTCTTCTCTCATGAACAAGAATCTAAGCTCAAAGCTACCCTTAGTTTACTCCACTTGCAAGAATTTGAATCTTCTTTCCTTTCCACCATTCAAATATCAAAAACTCATTCCCCTTAGCATGCTTGGATGATAATCTCTCAAAATTCACTTGTTTCCAAGTCTAAATGACAAGAATTTGGATCAAATGGGGCTAGGGCATAAAGTTTGGGATATGGGAGAAGAAATAAGATGGATACAAATTAAAATAGAATGGGATTTGGGATTAAAATGTTGTATTTTTTCGGTGCTCTGGCATGCCAGCGAACCCTTACCATGGCATGGAAAAGTCTTATCGCAGAAAGGACTTGTTAGATGGCCAAAACATGCATTTTTTGAAACCTTAACATAGCAGAAAATGGCCTTGCCGTGGCAAGTTCTTGCTGTTTGCCAAAAGATGGGTTTTCTGAAGCCTTGCCGCAACAAATAAATTATATCCCGATAGCATGTTAGTAATTTGATCATAAATTTTCCATACGATATCCAAATGACCTAATTTTTGAGGAATTGGAAAGATAAATTTAAGGGCTACAACTTTTATGTTAATAACTTTTCCCAAATTAACCCCAAAATATATTAAAATTTTTAATAAAGTTGACCTATCTAATTCATCTCATTATTTTTCAGTCATCTGGAACAATTTTAGTGTATTAGTCATAACATCCTCATATGACATGGGAATTAAGTCATTTTTCTTCACTGGACAGATAATTTTATGATATATAACTTTTATGTTGAATACTGTTTCAAATTAGTCCATTATCTATGTCAAAATTTAATCATAATGAACCCTTTTTCCAAATTCAGCATTTACAATTATGAAAAATTACCATAGCCCCCTTTTTACATAAAACATTTCAAATCTCCCAATAATCACTTCTCACACATCACATACATGAATTGAGACTTGTTCATACCATTCACTACCTCATATGAGGTCAATTATCAAAAATCACTTATACAATTATTTTTAACCAAATTTCTCTGAATTTTCTGCTATAAATAACTTCATATGCCATTTTCATTCTAAAATGCATCCAAGTATTAAACTAAGATTCCCCACACATCACAATATCTATGGTAATTATTTTAGGTCATTCATATAGATCATAATTGTTCCTTTTCTCAATTTCACCGTTTTAGTTCTTTTTCTTCTTACTATCCTTCTATAGTTCACAACAATGCATTATATGAAATCTAAGAATTAAAATCACCTCAGACTTTCATGAGCAAATTTCAATAGTAATAACCATTATATATGATTAATCATCCATTAAATTTTTCATAATCTTATGAAATTCACCTATTGAGTTTTTTTTTGCTGAATATTCAACTTAATGATTCAAAATTTAAAGATCATCTCTAAATTCAATTCAAGACTTGATAAATGTCACATATAACATAATAAATAGCTTCATTAGTTATTCAAGTCATATGCATGACTTTACTCAAAATCATCACTTAAGTTCTTTTTTACTCAAAACTACTAATGAAGCCATTTTCTTTGTTCAATTCAGTTTTTCATAACAAATTTTTTTATAAAACATCATGTATCACCTCAATTACTCACTTTACTAAAATGTGAAAAAAATTTCCCAAATTTCAACACCACAGGTGTTACAGATTCCCCTCCTTACAAAAAGTTTTGTCCTCAAAACTTTAAATGCGATGTCATAACTTGTACCACTATCATGATTTAATTAACCTAATTATAGATCAATTATGTCTCAAAACATGTTAATTATCATCAATCAAGCTTCGATAATATTAACCGAAGATCAAAATATCTAATTATTATCCAATAATTTACTAAAGAATGAAGATTGGACTTCAATTTCATATCAGACACAATCATACACAATTTCACATTCATGAAAATATGTCAGTTCAACTTAGGCTCATATATAATTTCAATTTTAACTCAAAGATATACTCAAACTTTTTACATTGTAATGCATTTCTATAGTCAAGGTCCAAACCGACAAATATACCCATCAAAACAATCTATCGTTCACATCATATACAATACATCTATCTACAATTTCATTTTCAGTAAAATTACAAATTCACATTCTCAAGTCAACTTTACTCTAATAGTTTCATGATTTCCAAATCAACCAATACAAAAGAAATCTATATCAATTTCCATGTTACCATTGTCTATCCATAATAATTCAATTCAACTATATTCAATCCTTTGTTAATCAATGTACATGAATGCTCCAATATAGCATTCTTAATCATAACGAGGTTACTAATTCATTCAACAATATCAAATGTGGTATCATTTACAGCAGTCAATTATATCGTCAAATGGTATTCAATGTTCAACACAATCACATACAAATGGAACTACTATTATGTGGCCAATACAAACTAATGTATCAATGTTTTCATTCACCTACTCACCTGCTATCTACCAATACCCTGCTCAGGAGGCTATGAACCAAGTAGACTCAGCCACAAATAAAGTGGTTTAAACCACGATCAAGTAGCAACCACATCCAAACCCAGGTGGTCTAAACCACAATCAAGTGGCAACCACAATCAAACCAAGTGGTCTAAACCACAATCAAGTGGCAACCACAATCAAGTAGACTCAACTCCCTTACAGCTCGGTGTATTTTGGTCCGTCCCTACATTTCAACTACAAATGTTGTGAGATCTATGACCACATGGTATCTCACCTTCATTGCAACTAAGGAACTATAAGTTCTCCATCCACACTCATGAAATAAGCAAAGGAGTCCACATACAATAGGCTGATCAGGCCTCTTCGCCATCGCTGGCGGCATAATCAAATAAAACCCTATTATAGGCGGGATCCCAAATATCCAAAGTAGCCAACCCGGTATGTATCCAAACCTTAAAGACATAACAATCAAATTCTAGCAGTCATTCTGATCTCAAGTACATATCAATCTAATCCAAGAGGCATCCAAATCCAAGCATAAATCTCAATCATGCGTCCAAGCCAATTCCAAATAAACAAATATCCAAACCTCAATCAAATAACTGATGGCCAACTCAATCCAATAGCTAATCAAATAACCAATTTCAAACCAACCTATCCATATCTTTATGTCATTCCGACACCATACCAAAATCCAATTCTCCTACTAATGCACAAACCCAAATGCCTTATAGAGCATTTCACACAATTTCATATTGTACACATGCCAAGTTTCCTTCATCATAAAACTTAACCAAAATACTACCTTAACAAGGGCATTCTCACCAATATCCAAATCCAAGCATGCATCCAATTTGTAATCAAATTACTAAATTCAAACTCATACTAAATTATCTCATCAAAGCAAAGTATAAGCTTTAACCAATTACATCCAATTATCAATTAATTGTCCTAGGAGATATACAAGTTTATCAATCACAATGTCTCGTTTCATCATACAATCACAATAATATTGCAATTTCACAAATAGCCAATTAAACAATTTACAAACAATATCCAAAATACATACTTTTATTCTCTTAATTCATAACATTTGCACATTACTGACAATCAATATAATTAGACAAATGGATAGTTACTATCACTTATCTAATTCATTCAATTCAAGTTCTCACAAAGAAATTTTATTCAATCATGGATAAACATATCATCCACCACATTCAAAATTTATCAAAGAATATACCATGTGCAATTAAATAATCAAATACTTAACAAAGTTTATACACTGCTTTAACCAAAGGACTCCAATAATTCCATCATAATTTAATTCAACAATCAAACTGAATTCAATTGCCAAGACTTATTTATGAAACTTGTATAGTTTCCTTATTTCAAATTCACATATTCTATAAGACTAAAAATTTAACTATTCACACAAGATGCATATCAGCATCACCAAATATTCAAACAAGATGCATATAAGCATCACCACGCTTCCCTGCGCTACCCTAATCATAAATTTTTTTTATCATTTCAACTTAATCAAATACTGGTTCAAACCATATTTAGGTCATCACAGCACCATTTCTATCAATTCATCATTTCTAGCAATTCATTACTACCTCAATTCCCTAACTCCCGCCTTTAACATACAAATAACATTTCTTTTTCATTTCTACGTTCTTCCATATTTCTCAAATGTTCATATACTCTTGTTAGTATGTCATTATCTATTTCTTCCAAAATCCAATGTCATCATGGTTCTAAACTTCTTTCTCAACTTAAACTTATCGCTTAGATAAGTTCATGGGCTCTGATACCATTTTGTCTTGCCCTGCCTTCCGAGGTGCGACTTACCCACAGCCCAAGATCTGGGTAGAATCACGATGGCAATCTACATCTTTAAAATTTCTTAATAAACTGATAATTAAATCATTAAGACATGCCACTACTAATAATATATTAATCTAGTTTCTTCAATATCAAATACACCTCAATTAAAATCTATTAATTACAATTGTACATTAATTAAAATTATTAAATACAATTATACACATATAATAGGATTCTAATCCCAACATTCAATCACACCACAAGAATATTTCTCGTCTTGCTTACCAGTCTCAATCCATAATGGGGATTCTTCACTTGGCCTGTCAGCTAAAAAAATAAATAAGAAGGCGTAAGTCCGGACAACTCAGTAAGCAGGCATATAATAAAAAAATATAACCAATAATCTAGATACATTATATTCATTTCCAAAATAGAATCAACTCATGCTTAATATTGCTATATCTCAAACATTCCATCTTCATCATCACAATTATCAAATTTTACAATTTACACATGTTATTCAATGGGATGTTCTTCATCCCTTTTCAATTACCAACCATATATAAAAATAATGATCATATAACAAACATCAATAATTCAAATCAAGTGATACCCACTATCCCAACAAACTAAATACATCAATCTTAAACACATAAGGGATGTTCACAATCCCCAACCAAAACAATCATGTCTGGATAAAATCAAATGGGATTTCATCCCCAATCATACAATATAGCTAATCAAAGGAGGGGCGCCTACATACTTGACTGACGAATCATTTCCCTAATGCCACAAGTTCCATAGCTTTCCATCTATATTCAATTTGCCTTAGACACACAAATAGGTCATTCATTTACAAAGGTAACTTTGCCTAATTCACATCAAGCCAATAAAGTACAATTATCAGATACTATAGTCAATCCATTAATTTGCCACAACCATGTTTACTATACTACATTCACCTCATATATGACATGATCTGTATGTATTCAACATGATACATAGTTAAATATCTTTAAAACAACTCTATTAAATCTTTAATTCAATTAATTTATTGCTTACATAGCTCATACACCATTTCCCCAATTATCCCAAACTAAGTCATAGTTCAATATTCATTTTTACAATTTCAAATTATTCTATACAAGTCCCAAAATGTCATAATTCAAATATTACTTCATTTCCCCATACTAACTTTATAGAAATCATAAAATTCTCCAAAAATCACTATTCATAGAACCCTAACGAGTTAAAAATCATGATTTTCATAGCCAAACCATTCCCAAATTATGGTAATTAATTAATTAATATTTAATTAATTCATAATTATATATACATATATGATTGTTAAAGAGTTAAGCATACAGGTTTCTTAATTTAATACAAGTTTTGTTATCATCAAAATCATATATAATATATTCCTAACATTCTCTCCCTTTTTTATGATGACAAAACCCTAAAGACTTATGATTAGAAGCTTTTATATTTATTAATAAAACTCCCCCTTAATATTAATCTTTTATAATCCTATGGGGTTCGATTATTTTATTATTATCCTAGTTTAATCATTACTCTCACAAGTTTCTCACACATCTCTCCCATTTTTGTCGTAATAAAAAGGATTTATAAGCTTATTACTTTACTCCTTTTATTTTATCTCTCTTTAATTATATTTGTCTCTTTCTTTAAGTTCTTCTCCCCTTATTTTATTAAATTCTAGAATATGTTTTCTCATTTGTGTTATCTAGATTATATATTTCTTACGTAATTTTCTCTTCCCCTTTTTGGTTATCATTTATTGTAATGTCCACATTGATTAGGTTGATTGAATATCATCCAAGCATTTTGACAATTAAACATTTTTATTACTAGAATAGGTAAAAGAACAATAATTAGATATTAATGAATTTAACATTTATTTTTCATCAAAATATAATATTCATCAAATTCATATATAAGAAGAATGATTTCATACCAATGAGTTGATAATGCATGATCCTAGTTTAGTTCTTGTAGAGTCTTTAAATTCCTAGTTGCACAATTACTTTAGTCCTTATTTCTTTTAATGTGCATGTAGCTAGTGCATTCTTTTCTCATTACCAAGAAGGATAGTTAATAGATTTAATGACAGAGTTAATATGTTTTTGGAAAGTGGAGAGACGCTTCGTATTCTTAGTCATATATTGAAGGGCTAAGAGGCATGATGATTGTTCATCAATCTTTATGCCGTCATCATGTTCTCTTGCAAATTCTGGTATTGTAGATAAGATTCAAGTTCTCCAAGATCAAATTAAATAGTTGAGGTAAGAGATAAGTTTGATTAGGGGTAATCTTAATTATTTTTCACATCTTCTGACCAAAAATTCTATAGCTTACTTGGAAGCCATAAAGCGTATCAAGCATTTGGAGGTAGAGTTGACTCAAGCTTACTAACGGATTGATGAGTTGGAGACAGTTGTTAATGTTTTGACTGAGGGAACATTTTCATTTTCTCTTGAGGATTTGTACTTCTAAGCTTAATGTTATGACTGATTTGAATTTTGAGTTAATGTAGTTCTTTAATGATTATTATTCTCCTTATTCTTTATGCTTGTGATGTTGAATTATGTTTTATATTTCTTTATTGCATACTAATATAGATAATTAAATAGATAGTTTTATTTATTAAAATCATAATTTATGTGAATAAATCTAGGTTAGATAATATGAAGATATATCATCCTATCGAGTTTTGAGAGTCTATTCTTTTCTTAGGCCATTAATGCGTCTTTCCTAGTGTTTTTACCAGGAGATTGGTTACTGATGATTTAACTTATAGAGTTAATGCGTCTCTTGAGGGCTGACCTTCATATTCTCAGCTTTCTCTATATAAGATGATATTTGTTTGGGCTGAGAATGTACTACGTTTGAGAAGTGGAAAGATGGAGCAAGAAAGAGTTGATGGGTATAATCAGATTTCCTTTTTGAAGGAAGAAGTTAAGCTTCTGAGAAGAGAGTTGAAATATGCCAAGAAGGCAAATACTTTTTCTGATTTTTTCTTGAACCATTGATGTTTTGCTTTTTAGGAAATTATGAGTCATGTTGCGGATCTAGAGAAGAAGCTGTCTAAGTCCCAAGATAGGATAGAAGAGTTAGTTGCTATTATAGATGTTTTAAGAAAATAGATATTTTTGATGTTTATTTTCTTTGCTGAAGATTTATTAATGTTAAAAATTTTGTTTTGACTTTCTATGTGTTATGTCTGTTAGTGTCTTTTAGAGTTTTACTTTTCAATTTTAATTATTTATGTGAGATCAAGCCTATAAGCATTATTAAAGAAATAATGATTAGGAATGAAATTCCTATTCGAGACCTTAAACTGTGAAGTTTTCCAAACAGGCTTGACTATGCCTTAGGACTATAATGAGGATGGAGTTTTAATCGATTTAAGGTTTATTTAGATTTTTGACATGATTTAGCTTAAAGCAATAAACTCGAGTTAATTCAAATCCAATGCAGTTCATTCGGCGGCATCTTAGAGTATATAATAATAAAAGAAATATAATCAAGTTTGACAACTTATCTTTTTTGGTGCATCCTTTATAGATATCTCATTTGAGCTCATAAGTATTGTTACTAGTCTTAATTATTTGTTCAACTTCTGCTATTTGAAGGTGATAGTCATTCCTCTTTAATTTGATATTGTCAGGGATATGATCTTGACTTATTTAGTCCTTTCTTTGAATTCGGAACTTAAACTTATTCCTCATTTGCTTGGATTTATGAGCAGAGAAGAAGGCTTTGATTTCTCATTGTTCTCATTCTTCCTCTGTTTAACTCAAGCTTTCCTGCATTCACTTAACATATTCTTGCACTATTTCTTCATTAATGAGTTCAAATTAATGTGGACATTCATTGCCAATATATCAGTGCAAAAGTTGTTTTAATCATAACAATATGCAGAGAAATAAGATGATGGATTAAAACAGTTTTCATCAATGATCATAATAAGCTTTTGTTTTAATCAACCAATGAGTTATTTGAGCTAGCACAGATGTGAATGACCATTAACCTTTTGTGCTAGATCAACTCGTCTTTAACTGATTTTGAGCACAATCATTCAGTTTTGTTATTTTATCTTTCTTTTGGTTATATGTCTTTTAGGCATTCTTCAGATTACTTATTGTTTGAATATTATTTTATTTTTTAATTATCTTATACATTTTAATTTATATTTTTTAGAGTTTTATTTATCCTAGTGTGAATTCTATATTCTCCTATTTATACACATGAGTGAAAATTATATGCACAGAAAATACTATGTATGAAAGTTTATTTCCATCAATGTACAATTATCTAAGTAATCAAAAATTCTAAATATTGTTTCTACACAAGAATAAATGAATGAATGAATATACAGAAATATGTAAACATAGTTTTAGAATTCTATTTTAATATATATATATATAGCTGAAGGAAATTCAGACAAAATTCTAATTATTAATTCTGTTTCTTAAAAAAAATTCAGAGAATATCTTTGATAAGAATGCACAGGTAAATGTAAATTGATAAAGTAAACGGAAGTAAATAATTGAAAGATAAAATTTGAATCTAAATGAAATAAGTAAAACTTAAAAGGACAGAATGGAAATTTATTTCTTTTGAATGTTAAAAGTAAAGGCGCATAGACATAATTAATAAATGGAAGGATTGAGCATGAATACTTATTAACAAAAGAAAGAACTAAAGAGAATTCATAAGTAAATATTTCAGATGATGACATATTTAGTGAGAGCATTTCAGTTGAGTTTAAGTGTCATACCTGCACCTACCTTTCCTTTTTATTTTGAAGGAACTTGGTATTTCATCGTGTCTTCAACTTGTTTCTTCGGCCCAAGTCTTCATTCTCTTTTTTCTTCTTCAGGAGTTCATTTTATCCTTTCTTTAGATTTTCTGTACTCAAGTTAGTTTAAATGATAAAGCAAGTTGTGTATGAGTGCCAAGTGTTTTTGTCCCTTAACAATTTGTCTTTGACTTGTCTAAGATTTTTCATATTAGTTCATAAGCCAAGATAACCTTACAAATAGTGGGACAAAGAACATATAATGAGTTTTCAATATTTTTGGTTCTGCTCTTGTTTCATCCTCGCTTATGCCAATGCAACAAATTTTCATAGATGAAAATCATTTGGCCATAAGAGATATTTCCAATCTCCTTTTTCATTATATCTAGTTTAATCTATCAAAATTTTGGAAAATGGGAGATGGAATACCCTCTAAAGAAGATAAAGGATGACATTGTTGGGTAAGCCAAACGAATCACTAGAATTATTTATCTCGCCCACTATGATACCACTTGTAGAGTTGCGTAGTATGGCTTAACCCGAGAGGAGAGAAATGAATTGGGTAAATAAAAATTCATTGCTTAACCCTCGTTGGATAATTTTTCCTATTTTTATGCTTGCGTATAATATGGCATAAGATAAATAATAGAACAGTAAAATACAGAAAGATAAAACAAACACACACACACAGACAAGATGATTTTTATAGTGGTTCAGGACCCCGTCCCTACATCCACTTTTTCAAGAACACCAACTCATTATGCCTTGGGTTCCACTATACCCCATATAGTGGAATACATAAGTATATTCAATACTTCTTCTAGATTCCAGCTCTAGGGGGAATAAACAAGTGTCCCTGACACTTCTTCTAGATTCCAACTCTAGAGGGCGTAAACAAGTGTCCCTGACACTTCTTCTGGTTTTACAAGTTCATCAGGAAACTCACTGGTTTCAAAGATCACCAGCAAACTTATTGATTTTCCTAAGCTCACTAACAACTCATTACAATGTAGTTTTCTTGAGCTCACCACAAACTCTCTAATTTCAAGTTTTCTTGACGCTTTATAAAGTGTAACAATGAAGTACAGGGGAAGATATGATCTCTCTCTCAGCTCTATCAATATATAAAGATCTTCCCAAAATGTAAATATAATGGCCATAAGGATATGAAGGTTTAAGCTTAAGAAAGATAATTGATGATTTAAGCTCTTGGCCATGTGTAGAAGGATTTGCATAAAGTTAAGCACATTTGAAATGGATTCCTTCACCACCTTCAATCTTCCTTCCCCATTCTCCTCAAGTAGCTTTTTCATATTGTCGACCGTTGGAAAAGACAAGATTCGTTGAATGTAGAGATGAGAGTAGCATTGAGAATAAGACTGTTTCAGTTTTCTGCCGTTGAAGTCCAGGTCTTTCTATTTTGTCTCGAGCTACTACAACATCATTTAGAGAGGAGGATGAGCGGTAATAAATGTGTTCCTCATTTATCTTGTCCCAGCTTTGAAAGTCTTGTAGCACCATTTATTACCAAAAATGGTGACTGATATAAGTTTGCACAATGACGGCTCGAGTGCAGATGTCATTTGCATGCCTAGTCATATAAATTGATTTTCTTTTGATAAGTCATGGCCTCTTTGTCTGCATTTGTATACCATAAGTTGTAGATGAATTGTTCCAAGGTTTGTCTATCAGTTCAACTTCCATAAGAATGATTTTGTTTGTCACAAATAGCAAACGAACTTTAATGCAAATGAAGTTGCACTAACTGATAGACAAACGCTTCCTTGTCTGTCAAAATTCCTCCAGAAGATTTGTCTGTTAATCGATCTTTTGTATATATGCTTTGTCTGTTAAAGATAACAAACTAACTTTGAATGGTGCTAACGAAGATGAACTGATTGATTGATAAACATTTCTTTTTATTACTAATAGACAAAGTAAGATATGCTTTCTTTATTCTTCGTCGTTTATTGGAGGACGAAGTTCGCTCAGTCTTACACTAATAGACGAAGTATGATTTTCTTCTTTTATTCCTTGTTATCTATTGAAGATGCCAAACGAAGCTAACTTCAACTTGCTTGAACAGACAAAGTGTGGCATTTGTCTAGTGTCAGCAATAGACGAAGTGTGTTCTGTTTTGTCTTGGATAGAATACTTTGCACGACGCATTTGTCTATCATAAATTATAGATGATTGTGTTTTTGTCTATTGCAGCCCATTTCGATCCAAGTAGCCGTTGTTGGTTCAGATTCGTCTATACTCACTATGTAGCAATTACTTCATCTTCTGTTTTAGTTGAACTTTATCTGCTGTAACAAATGACCTTTTGATCCAAAGACGAGGCAAAGTTCTTTAGCTTTTCTGCACACTTTGAGCAACAAAAGGGGTTTGTTCTAGCAACTTTCGTATCTCTTCAATCTTGATCTGTCTGTCTTAGCTCAGTTGAAGTTGCACTTCCTTTTAGAGCCTTACCATGGCAGAGAAAAGCCTTTTCACAGCAAGGTCTTTTTGTCTGATATGATGTTAGTATTTTTAATCATAACTTTTATGTAAGATGTACAAATGACCTGATTTTTAAGGTATTGAAAGATAACTTTAAAAGCTACAACTTTCATGTTAATAACTTTTTCCAAATCAACCCCAAAACATGTTAAAATTTTGGATAAAGTAACCCAATTTTGTTATTTTTTAGTCATTTGGAACAATTTTGGTATATTAGTCATAACGTCATCATATGACATCAAAATTAAGTTATTTTTCTTCCATTGGACAGATAGGTTTATGATATAAAACTTATATGTTGAACATTATTTCAAATTAGTCCATTATTCATGTCAAAAATCAATCACAATGATCCCTTTTTCAAATTCAGCATTTTCATAATACACACTTAAGTTCCTTTAGTTTTCTTCCAAATTTTCTACTTTTTCTCTCATCTATCATCACTAAAATTTTAATCATTTTATTTTTCATTACTTTCATGCATAATCCTCCTAAAATTCTTATTTAAGAAATTAACTTTTACTTCAAACTCAATTGATAACCCATTCATCACAAAGGCTATTCAAAATTAAAATTCACACTTATGAAATATCATCCATATCCTCATTTTATATCAAACACTTCATATACCAACAAGATTACTTCCCACACATCACATCCATGAAATGGAATATGTTTATTCTATTTACCACTTTATTCAAAGTGAATTTCCAAAAATCACTCATTCAGTTTTTTTTAACCGAATTTCTCTGAATTTTCAACTATAAATGACTTCATACGCCATTTTTATTCTAAAATTCATCCAAGTCTTAAACCAAGATTCCCCACACATCATAACATCTATGGTAATTATATTAGGTCATTCATATAGATCATAATCTTACCTTTGCTCAATTTCACGATTTTAGTTCTTTTTCTTCTCATTGACTTTATATAACTCAAATTAGTGAAATTTATCAAATTCATAGAGTAAACTCTACCCATTTTCACATGAGTAGATTTCAAATACCATAGGTATTACAAACTCTCCTCCTTATAAAAAGTTTCATCCTCGAAACTTTCAAGATTAAGTAGTTTTCGTTAATGTCTCAAATTTATAATCAACACATAACTTACAGATCTGTCTCTAGATGATACACCGCACAAGCTGTGACTTTTTGATCATATAAGCTGATCATTCACAAAAGGTCCTTAGCTGACAGCAAAATTTATGTAGATAATGTCTTATCTAAAGAATTCAAGGTATTCATACATTCCTCTCAACAGTAGCATTACTTGAAACATTATTTTACTCATACAAGACTTGTCATTTACAATGGGTACTACCAATTTACAATTCAATCATGCTAAAACATTTCAATTATCTTACATTGATTTTCTAATCATCCAATAAATTTTTAACATAGCATTCAATATTTTTACTTAATCTCTTCAAATTTTGGAATGTACTATAGTATAATCAGAAGTTAATCCAAATAACCTCCAAACACCTTAATTAGACAAATTTACATCATCATGATACTCAATATCAACAAGAACATATGTCCCGATAAGCCATTTTTCTAATTCATCTTTTCTCATAATGACCGTTCCAATTGTCTAATACAAAATTTTCCACAAAAGATGGCACGATGTACATACAATAAAACTATTCTCATACATCAAATGGAACTATTATTATGTGGCTAATATAAAAAATACTAAAAAATTTCTAACTAAGAGTCTATATCCAATTGACTCTACATGTCATTATTTCATTTGCCTACTACCAACCAATACCATGCTTGGGAGGCTATCAATAAAGTAGACTCAGCCATTATTAAGTGGACACAGCATCCCCAGTTGTTACATATGCCATAAATATCATGAATCCCATGAATGCTATAAATGTCATGTATGCAATGGATGTCATCAATATCATGGATATCCTGAATGCCACACAAATGTCATCATACTGCCACTCTGGCAGCCATCACCTCAAGCCGTGTCATTTTCTAATTGGACAGGATGAGTGGCCCCTTGTCAAGCTGTGCCAGTCCATAAGTCTAATAGTATAGGCAACATAGTCCATTTATGAATGGGTATCATAAAAAACCAAAGGAGTCATCCCGACAGGCACACAAACCTCAAATACACGACGAACATATTCTAGCAGGCATCCTTAATACATATCAATTCTATTCCAAGAGGCATAATATTCTAAGCATGCACCTTAGTCATGCATCCAAGCCTCAAACAAATCATCAATAATCCAAACCTTAATCAATTAACCAAATTTCCACACCTCAATCAAATAGCCAAACCCAATTTCACACAAATACTATTCTGGTAGGCATCCAAAGTTAAATTCAAATAAATGATGTCAATTCCAAATTCAATTCCAAATAAATGATTTCGAGATCCAGATCTAAAGTCAAGCATACATCATATTCTCATTTTCAATCGAAGCATGCTTCAAATTCTTAATCACTATCAAAGTATGTTCAATTTCTAATCAATTGGTTAAACTCAAATGCAAACCACATCAATTCATTAATATAAGTAACCTAGGCTACATTCAATCTCAATTCCACGAGGGAATCGATAATTTCCTTTATCATAATTCATATCATTTTATCATATAACACAATATCATAATAATACGGCAATTCCACAAATGGCCAAATGAATAACCTTCGAAATAATTACTACTTTTATCCATCCCAATTCATAACATCAACACATTACAATAGCTCAAATAGTCAACAAATAGTATAACCACTATCTATATCCAATCATTTATTCAATTTAATTGCTCACAAACAAAATTATTCACTAAAACATAACATAATTTCCATAAACACCATCCAATTCAACCTTAATGGAACCCACATCAATCAACACCATCATGGCTCACATAACTATTTATTCAACTCAACATGTCCACAAGCAAAGTTATTTATTCACAAACTAAGTTTTCAATGAAAATTTCATCAAGGAATCCACAAAGTGTCTAACATATAATTCATTACAACATTTATTCAGTTCTAAATTAAATCCATAATCTAACAAAACATAGATAAACATTTGGAAATCATATCACATCATACTATCTAAAGTTAAATTCATCAAATAACCCATAAGGGTTCATACATTTGATTCCATTACAATTCAATCTAATAAACAAAATTAAAACTACCTCAATATCCAAAATATGTAAACATTCAATTATGCTTCCCTGCGCCATCACCACGCTTCCCTATGCCACTCTAATCATATCTAACAATTGTCACTAGTATAATTACTCATTTTAATCATGTTTATGGCATTACAATGCTTTTATAGTCATTTTAAAATTCATCATCTATGAATATGAAATTTCATTCATACCAATTACACATGATCATATTCCTACATAATTATCATTTACTTGACCTTTATTTTCTTTCTTACGCCTTCCTATTACCCATAACTAATGTTCTCCCATATTCTCAAATCATGATCAACTTATCCCTAGGAATGCCATTTCTTATCTCTATTTTTCATATCTCATAGCCGTCATGATCCTGGGCTTATTACTTAGAGTCTAGGACTCATCACATAGATAACTCTTAGGCTTTGATACCATTCTATCACACCCCACCTCCCAAGGTGCGACTTATCATTTTACACTATATTTTCACTCTGACTTGCCCACTTTTAGGGTAGGGTGCTTGAGTTACGTTTTGAAACTTGACTAGTTTCTACAGAAAAATGGACAATATTTTTCCTAAATTATTAGGGTTTAACCGGTACAATATTTATCTATTAGGGAACTCTAACACATATTAGTTATCGACCTGGCAACCCGCCACGTCAGACCACTACCTTTCCGGGATCTCTCCAAATCTCGCGAAATCCGAAGTTAGGATACGCATCTCTAGGGATCCCTCTCCTAAATAAACCTCTTAGTTTGACCTGCGTATAGGTCTGCAAGACTCCCAGCTATGCAACCAGCTTATCTATAAATACGAACCAGGAATCAAGGAAGGAAGATCTCAAAAGCTGCATCAGCATTCCATTTGGAAACCGCCCAAACATTGGCGCTGTCTGTGGGAACCATTTTAAAAAGTTCAAAAAAGATGTCAGATGACATTATAAACACAAACAACACTCCCTCTCTCCCTACAGTCATCAACAACACGCAGTCCACGTCGAACCAGAACAACACAGCGCCATAGCCTGAAGACCTGTCGACTCTACCCAGCTCGACAAACCAATAGGCGATGCAACACATGATGCATGAGATGATGCAGCAGATGATGCAGCAATTTATACAGTAACAAGGGAACAATCTATGCGGATCCCCTACGACGGAAGCTCTTCCACCACTGCCTCATCCCCAACATCAGAAAGGTCCGACAAACGGACCCACAGACCCTTACGAAGTCGGTGTCTACTTCACCGACCCCGCATTAGGAGCATTACTACCTGATGTGTGGGTACCACATCCGGTAAATGTAGAAAACACGCCGGCCACAGGCATCCCGGCCAACAACCTGGTAAATACCGTCCATACCGTCTTGGAGCCGATTCAGAGGCAAGTCGACTATGGCATGAAAGAGAAGCATCTTCGCACCCAGGGATAAGAAAACTCCCAAAAGATAATGCCACTAAACTGGAAGGAAGAAACACCCAAGGATGGCCATAGAAGCAAGCATTGGCAAAACGTTCCCCTTTCTGCCCAAAAATCCTGAAGGAGCCGATTCCCAAAGGATTTAGAATGTCATCCCTGAAAGGTTTCGACGGCACCACGGACCCCGACGATCACCTCGCCAGATACGATGGTCAAATGACCCTCGTAGGGGTCTCCAACGCCATTAAATGTCATGCATTCCCGCCGACACTCAAAGGAGCAGCCCTGTCCTAGTATCAAACTCTGACACTAGAATCCATCAAATCCTTTGGTGATCTAGAAGAGCGCTTCCTAAAATGCTTTATAGCTCAACGGAGGCAGAAAAGAATAGTGAAGTCATTGATGATGGTAAAGCAAAGGGAGAACGAGACTCTCGGTGAATATATGAGTAGATTTAATCGGTATACATTAGATGTGGAAAAGCTAGACCATAACATTGCGGCAGCAGCACTCCAAAGTGGAATTGCAGACCCGAAGGTCAGATACCAGCTACATCTATGACCCCCAAGAGACTACTCGGAGCTCTTGGAAATGCTGAATCAACACATAGATGCAGATGAAGGCACCAGAGAAGAGGATGTTAAAAGATAACGGACCCGGTCGCGATCCCCGCCTTCATGGCGGGAAAGAAGCCACCGTCGACGTCACCATGGATCCGGGCAAATATCTTCTGCTCACGGATCCGAGAAAAGTAAACCAACAGCAATAAACAGAGATACTCCCAGGCATACTCTTAACTGCTCTGCCACCCACGTCCTCCATGAAATCCAGAGACAAGGATACCAGGTCTCCTCTCCACCAAAGATCAAAAGAAGAAGCCATCTAGATCAAAGCAAATACTGCCTGTTCCACAAAGACATTGGCCACGACATAGATGAATGTCGCATCTTAAAAGAAGAAATCGAGAAGCTCATCAAAAGAGGGAAGTTACTACAATATGTGACCGATGATCTCAGAAAAGCAGAGGATAAATATCAAAAAGGTAGGGGACGAGAAGAGAGAGAGAAGGACTTTGCAACAGAAGATAATCAACCCACGGTAGGAACCATCAATGTGATATCAGGTGGCCCAGTAAGCCATTCCCCTACTCTAGTAAATATGGTGGAAATTAGCCCCAAAAGAAAGAGAAAAGAAGAAGAAGACTTCCCGATCATCTTCTCACAAGAAGATAATCCGAATGGAGAAGACCCCTAGAATAACACGGTGGTTATATCAACCGTCATCCGAAACTACCAAATGAAAAGAATCATGGTTGACAGCGGTTCCTCGGAAAACATCATCTTCCACCATTGCTACAAAAAAATGAAGATCTCAACGAAAAAGCTACAACCTTATGTAGGGTGATTAACTAGCTTCACAGGAGAAGGTGTCTTTTCAAAAGGAATCATCAACCTCTCATTTACGATGGGAGATGACCCAGAAAAGGTAATAACCCACCTGGATTTCCTAATAGTCGACATCCCATCACCGTACAACTCCATTTTGGGACGTCCAGGCCTCAATAAAATGAAAGCTGTCGTGTCCATTTATCACCTTGCAATTAAATTTTCAGTCGGAAAAGAGGTTGGCATAGCCAGAGGCAACAGAAAGATCACCTAAGAATGTTACAAAATCTCAATGAAGGAAGGAATGTCGAAAAGCATGCAAATAAACACCATGGATAACAAGGACGAACAATAAATCACCCGTAATGAATCGATAGAACCTCTGGTCAAGGTCCCGTTGACAAACGGATCTGAAGAAAAGATTATCCAAATCGGCTCTGCCCTAAAATCACCACTAAGAGAGGAACTAGTCGACCTGCTAAGGGAGAATGCGGATGTCTTTGCATGGGAACCCTCAGATATGCCCGGAATAGACCCATCAATCACCTCCCACAAACTAACGGTCGATGACAACCATAAACTAATGAGGCAAAAGAAGCGACTTTTTTCCCCAGAAAAGAAGGAAGCCATTGCGATAGAAGTAATCAAACTCCTTGAAGCAGGGTTCATCAGACCCATACATTATCCGGAATGGCTTGCCAATGTAGTAATAGTAAGAAAGGCAAATGGCAAATGGCGCATGTGCGTGGACTTTACGATGTTAAACAAAGCCTATCCAAAGGACAGTTACCCTCTTCCTAACATTGACCAGCTAGTAGACTCTGCATCAGGTCATGAGCTACTCTCCTTTATGGATGCTTTCTCCGGATATCATCAAATCCGGATGCACAAACTGGACCAGGAAAAAATAGCCTTTATCACATATGTAGGAACATTTTATTACAAGGTAATGCCATTCGGTTTGAAGAATGCAGGGGCAACCTATCAGAGGATGATAAACAGTATATTCAAATATCAACTAGGAAGAAATATGGAAGCATATGTAGACGACATGGTGGTCAAAAGCAAAATCAAGGCACACCTCGTTCAAGACTTGAAGGAAACCTTCAAAACCCTCTGAGATCACAGAATGAAGTTGAACCCCCAAAAATGTTCATTTGGAGTAAAATCAGGAAAGCTGCTGGGCTTCTTAATATCTCAGAGAGGCATCGAGGCAAATCCAGAAAAGATTCAAGCCATCCGAGACATGGCAGCGCCTAATAGTATTAAAGATCTCCAACGACTGACCGAGAAGTTAACAGCGCTTAACAGGTTCCTTTCAAAGTCCGCCGAAAGAAGCCTCCCATTCTTCAAAGCTCTTCGCAGAGAGGCAACTACAGATCCAGGCAAAAATGAAATAAGCGCAGAAATACAGGAGGCCTTTGAACAATTTAAAGTATACCTCACCTCCCTCCCTTTACTAAGTGCCCCCGAAAGGGGAGAAACTCTTTTCCTCTATCTTGCTGCAGGATCCGAGACTATCGGAGCCATTTTATTCAGAGAAGAAGGTCAACAACAAAAGCCCATATACTATTTTAGCAAGATACTGCGAGGAACCAAAATCAGATACCCCACCATGGAGAAAATCGCATACATGCCCATAATTATGGCAAGGAGGCTTCGACCCTACTTTCATGGGCACCGAATCCGAGTCTACACAGAGCAGCCACTAAAACAAGTACTCCAAAGAATGGAACTCTCTGGTCACCTCGTCAAATGGTCCATAGAGCTTAGCGAATTCGACATCGAATTCACACCTAGGACCGCAATCAAGGGGCAAATTTTGGCAGACTTCATCATAGAATGCGTCAAAATAGAAGAACCTGAAGGGATCCTAGACCCTCAGAGAATAATCCCCTAGAAACCACACCTCCTCGCCAAAGAGTGTTAATCCCAAAGCAGAAGGACCCAGCGATAGAGCCAGAGTGGAAACTATATATAGAAGGCTTTGTTTCCAAAGAAGGCGCAGGAGCAGGACTCGTACTACAAAGCCCAGAGGGAAACCGAATCGAATATGCAATACGATTCGACTTTCCCATCACCAACAATGGTGCCGAATACGAAGCTTTGATAGCAGGACTCAGGTTGGCGCAAAGGCTCAAAATTCACAATTTGACTATCCACAGCGACTCTCAGCTTGTTGTAAAGCAACTTTCTAGAGAATATGAAGCTAAGGAACCGTTGATGAAACAATATCTCTCTGCAGCCAAAATTTCAATGGAACAGATCCGCAACACCAAAGTATGCCAATGTGTTGTCAAAACTAATCACAGCAACTTGTTTCTTCCCCCAGAGAACCATATTGATCGAACATCTCACAGAACCGAGCATATCGGAGGCCGAAGAAATGACAGTAGAAGACTCAGAGGCATCCTGGATGGACCCCATCCACGCTTACCTAAGAAAAAAAGAAAAGCCAACAAATCCACTTGAGGCAAAAAAGTCGATGCGCTTCGCTGCCAAATTTGTGTATCTGGATAACAATTTGTACAGAAAAGGGCACTCACACCCATACCTTTGGTGTGTCTCTAATAAACAAGGCCAAGAAATCCTGAAGATGATACATAAGGGAGAATGCTTAAACCATATAGGTGCAAAGACCCTGGCCTTCAAGACAGTAAGACAGGGGTACTACTGGCCAACCATGGCAGTAGATTCAAAGGAATATGTGAGAAAATGCAAAAATTGCCAAAAGCACGCAAGCATTCCCCTTCTTCCAGCAACAAAACTGTGCACCATCAGCACCCCCTGGCCCTTCTATCAGTGGGGGATGGACATCTTGGGCCCATTCCCACCGGCAGTAGGAAGAAAGAAGTACATCTTCGTTGCCGTTGATTAATTTACGAAGTGGGCAAAAGCCAAAGCCACCAGGTCCATCTCCACAAAACAAGCAACAAACTTCCTAATGGAAAATATCATGTGCAGATTCGGAGTCCCCGGAATACTTATCATCGATAATGGAACCCAATTCGGAAGCGAACCATTCAAATCCTTCTGTAAAACACATGGAATCCAGCAGAAATTTTCCTCAGTAGCACACCCTCAGACAAATGGGCTAGCAGAAGCCACAAATAAGAACATCATTACAGGCCTAAGGAAAAAAATAGAAGGCTCCGGAATCAGTTGGTACCAAGAGCTACCAAGAATAATGTGGGCCCTGAGGACGACACCTAAAAGATCCACGGGCGAAACTCTGTTCATGCTAACATATGGATCTGAGGCCGTGATACCCGTAGAACTCAAAATACCCTCAGCCAGAATAAGCAACTTCAACCTACAAACCAACAAAGAGGCGCTAGAAGCTAATCTGGACCTATTGGAAGAAACAAGAATCAATGCTCAAGCCAGGATTGCAAGGCAACAGACACAAGTCAAACAATACCATGACCAGAAGGTCAGACAGAGAAGTTTCAAGGAAGGAGATCTAGTCCTTTGAGAAGCCTCGGTAAGCAACCCCGTCCATACGAAGGGAAAACTTGCACCTTCTTGAGAAGGACCATACAGAGTTAAAGAAGCAATAGAAAATGGGGCCTACCGACTGCAAAGACTCAATGGAAAAGACATCCCACAAACTTGGAATGTCGAACATCTGAGGAGGTACTATCAGTAGAAAATTACCAATAATACTTATTTTTTTAGGATTTTTCTTTCCTTTTTGTACGAAGAGGACTCCTCCTTTTATACAAAATAAATAAATCATACAAATTAGTTTTTCAGATAAAGGTTTGACGACTATCGATTTTCTAAAAACGGAACCGATAACCCTTGAGAAAAGTTTGACGGCCATCGATTCTACAGAAACGGAACCGAAGAGAAATTGGTTCCGCATAAACGGAACTGCCAAACCCCAGCAAAAGGGTTTGACCAGAGAAAGTGGTTCCATAGAAACGGAACTGCCAGACCCCAAAAAAGGGTTTAACCAGAGAAAGTGGTTCCGCAAAAATGGAACTGATGAGAAATTGGTTCCACAGAAATGGAACCGTAGAGAAAGTAGTTCTGCAGAAATGGAACCACCAAACCCCAGAAAAGGGTTTGACCAGAGAAAGAGGTTCCGCAGAAACGGAACCGCCAAACCCCAGAAAAGGGTTTAACTAGAGAAAGTAGTTCCGTAGAAACAAAAATGATAAGAACATGGTTCCGCAGAAACAAAACTGATAAGAAAGTGGTTCCGTAGAAACGGAACCGCTAGACCCCAAAAAAGAGTTTAACCAGAGAAAGTGGTTCCACAGAAACTGAACCGATGAGAAAGTGGTTTCGCAGAAATGAAACTGCCAAACCCTAGAAAGGGTTTGACCAGAGAAAGAGGTTCTGTAGAAACAGAACCACCAAACCCTAGAAAAGGGTTTGACGACCATCGGTTCCGAAGAAATGGAACTGAAGAGAAAGAGGTTCTGAAGAAACGGAATCGCCAAACCTCAGAAGAAGGGTTCGACGACCATCATTCCTGCGGAAACAAAACCGGCAAGGAAGAGCTTCCGCAGGATGGAACCTCTCAACCTTAGAAAATAATCACACTTGAGAAAGATTTCGTACACAAAATCATTGAGAGAATAGCCAAAATTGTATTTCACTTGGCAAAATGGCCAAAAAGATTACATACCCTCCCCATCTTGAGAAATATCATCTAAGTCAAGACCAGGGAATTTTCTAGCTACCTTCTTTTTATAGGACTCAAACGACTGCTTACAACAAACCACTACATATTGAAGGAGCAATTCCTGACACTCAGGTTCCTCAACTAATTGTTCCAGCCGCTGTTGACAAACCTGAGAAAGAGCGATAACATGTCCTTCCTTCAACGATGTAATCTCCCAATGCAAAGCTGCCTCTATACCTTCTAGGGCGGCTACCCGTTCGCGGAGCTCCCTCTCCCGTTCGGCAGACTCGGCTTGAACGCGAGCGAGTCGCTTCTCTTTGGACTCAGATACGAAAAATGCGCGGTCACGATCAATCCACAGTTGAGACAGAGTAGCCTCCGCCTGCCATAACCTCGACTCCGCAGCCGCACATTCTGCTCTTAGAAGATCTTCATTGGCCCGAAGAGCAGAGGCAGTCTCCTCGAAGTCTCGAAAGAGAATTTTTTCCTCTTCTAGATCCTCCTTCAAAGCTATATATTCCATGACAACCCGATCATTCTTTAAAAACCGGTGCTCCTGACACCAGTAATCCACCTCCTCTTCCGCCTCCTCCAAGCCCTTCCGGATCCGTAATTTTGTTGCGAGTAATGCTGAGCTGCTGCATGGCAAGCCGCATCCGATCGATGAAGCTCTGCCGCTCAAGAGAATGGCGAATCACTCCTAATGAGGACTCCTCGAGAAGATCCTCCCATGGCATGTCCAGGTACTGAGATCGGTCCGCAGAACAAGCTAACTTAGTAACGAAGGTGGCAGCTAGCCGAGGATTCTCTAACAGAGAAGTAATCGACCTCGCCACCCTAGGAGCCACACTAACGGGCGTTGAAGGTTGAGAAGACGCCCGACTCACCGAAGCAGCAATCTCTTGAGAAGAGGCATCACCTAGGTTGGAAATAAGACCACTAGTGCTAGAAGCCTCGCCACGAAGATGCGGAGCGAGCAGAGCCAAGGTCGGACCGGCAAACGGGCGCTTCATTGCAC
The DNA here is from genome assembly GCA_036873735.1 of Pouteria campechiana. Taxonomy (NCBI): domain Eukaryota; kingdom Viridiplantae; phylum Streptophyta; class Magnoliopsida; order Ericales; family Sapotaceae; genus Pouteria; species Pouteria campechiana. Next base: position 74,115 of record JAYJMB010051967.1, read on the forward strand.
GAGCTAAACGATCGGACGAAAACAAGCCTACACGAATAAAAAAGAAGTCGAATAAAGGTCTACCCAAAAAAAAAAATTACCAGCAAAAAAGGAAGAAGGCCTTGATCCTACAACCACACCCGAAGACATTAAGGCCGACGTAGAGGAAGCAGGAATAGATGTAGTCGCCTTGGTTGAGGAAACTGGCTCCAAAACGACAGGAGCTACATCAACCGTAATAGATGTGCTTGGAATAATCGGAGCCGTTGCAGCAGAAGACAGCAACACGGGATCAAAGGGAGCCGCCAAAATAGATGAGGGAGCCAGAGAGACACGGATTCGATACATACGGAAGCAGAAAAAGAATCGAAAGCACTCGTCAATACAGTACTAGACACATAGGGCACTATGGCTAAAGAAGGAGCAGACAAGGATGCAGAGACGAGAGGGACGGTCTCGCCCGGAGGGAAGGGTTCTTCAGAGGAAGGATGAGAGGGACTACTCTCGGAGGACATGGCGAAAGGACCTACACTAGGGGAACTACCAACATTAAGCGGTCTTAGCCGGACCGAGGGTCCCGCAGTCTCCTCTTCCGACTGCCTTCCAAATGGCTCCGAATGATCGGACGGATCCGCGTGCGGGGGGGGGGGGGGGGGGG
>JAYJMB010051968.1:0-28865 GCA_036873735.1 Pouteria campechiana
CCAAAAAAGGCTAGAGAAGAAGAAGAAGAAGAAGAAGAAGAAGAAGAAGAAGAAGAAGAAGAATGTGCAAACATACACAATAGCAGCCAAAGAAACAATGATAATGGAAGAAGAAGTAGCAACAGCAGCAAAACCATCTCCACATCACAATCCAATTCCATCTCCTTCTAGACCTACTCATTCGCCTCCAACAACTTATGAGCTCATAATAGGTCATGTTTTATTACCTAAATTCACATATATTTTGGATCCTCTTTTAATGTAAATGTAGTGGATTCTAATAAATCTGCACTTAATTTGGTTATTACTTAATAAGTGAATTCTATATTGATTTATTATATCTATGTGCAGATAATTAAGTATAAGAAAAGGAAGAAAATATGAAAGACATCAAATTGAAGAAAGGAGCAAAGCAATGGAGTTTAGATGATGAACAAGTGGCTGAAAACTGAAGTTTATAAGTTTAAGAAGCTAAATGTGAAAATAAAGCACTACTTTGACACAATTTTTGGTACCAATTAAGATAGATTCAGCTCAAGTATTCAGCATATAATTTTTACCTATTGAATTTATCTACCCAAAAAATTAACAATCATAGGATTTGGATTTGAAACATGGAAGTTATGGCCAAAACACTACAACTATCTTAGACTTCAATTTTGCTGATAAAAATTTTGGATGATAGAAGGTGTCACTTGGAGGGCCCATGACTCATACAAGATGGATGATTCATGCAAAGTGATCAACATGAAATTGTATCTCCTAAAATTATCTATCCAATGCAAAAATAATCTTGCAATTCTGAGTTTGTATGAAGAAGATATGGTTAAAATACTCCGACCGGACAATAAGCTGGTGCCGCCAGTGCCAACAGTGGCCCTAATTTTGTTTATTTTATGCTAAGTGTATAGCTAGGAGTAGATGGGGTTTGTAAGGAGGACGTTAGGGTTTTTTGAGAGAACTTTTCACTTTTGTTTTGTGAGTTCTCTCTGAGGTTTTTTTAGAGGCTCTTTAGAAGACAAGGAGAAGGAGAGTTTTGCAAGAGAAGAGAAGCAAGGGAGTAAGAGAAGAGATCAAGTTCTACAAAATTCCATGTTTATGAAGGGAGTTCCTTCTTCTTTTTCTTCCATGAACTAAATCTCTTTTCCTAAGGTGAAGATATAACCTTTTTTGATATTCTTTATTATGGATTATTGATTATTAATGCTATATGATCTTGTTTCATTTATGATGTTGTTTGCAATGATTTAACTTGTTTTATTGCTTGATCACCAATATTATAAGTTAGAATAATTATCAAAGAGTGGTTAAGGTAGACACCATATGCTAAACCATACTATTTTAGTTCTTATTTTCTTGAACTTAATGGGTTTTCACCTCAATAATACTACACACCATAGATAATTGGAAAAGTGAAAATACTTGATTTAAATCCGCACACCTAATGGTAATAATCTTACTTTTGAAAGAATGAACCCAAGTGAGGCATTGAATCCAACATTCCATATGCAAAGAAGGATCATTTAGTGGTAAAATCAGAACCCTAGACTTTTGCATCTTACTAACCTCTCTGCATTATATTTGGCAATTGATTTACTTTTATTCTAATAAGCTTCTAAATTCTGAAATTACACCAATCATTACTCATATTCATATAGTTATAAATAAATTCTTTTAAGGTTAGGATAGGTCAGTAACTAAAATTAATTAAGTTAGTTTCACCATTCACTGTGGGATCGACCGTTGCATTGCATACTATATTGCTATATGTTCAAACACTTGTGAAGAATTATAATTTGAACAATCAAGTTTTTGGCACCCTTGTCAAGGAATGGTTCTAATGATTTGATTAATTTAGTTACAAATTTTATTGTTCCTCATTGTAGGTTTATTATATGCAGGATTTTTAATTATTTCTTTCTTTCTTTTTCTAAGCTGTGATCACAAGGAAGAAGAATAGATGGGAGAAAAGACTTCGGAGGAGACATATGAACTGTATGAGATGCTTGGAGCAAACTCACAACAGATGAGTGTTAGAGGTAAGTCCAAAGGAATGTATGAATTGAATTCTAAAACCGAGCTTTCTATATAGATGTTGGAGCCTACAGAGCAAATGAATATGATGTGCTCTATGGTGATGAACATAGAAAAATTAATTCTCACTAAGGGATGTTCTATATGTTGACATGAATGCATGGTTTCGATGAGAAACAAAACTTGATTAAAGATTATATACTAATAATTGTTATCAAGTTTTTAGCATACAAAATTAAGTTGGAAGTTTTAAAGAAAAATGTAGGAAACATAGTCCATAACAACAAGGCTTAAGCAAGTAAAGAAGCAAAAGATGAATTATTGTAACAGGCAAAGCACACATGAAAAGGACTCAGATGTTTCCATTCATCTGTCAAAATGGAAAACTACATCTAACGGATGCAGGATAATTTATTTACAACAAATTTTGTCTACTATAAGCAAGTCGTAGTTTTTGTCAATGGTTGTCCAATGAGAATAGACAAAGGCGGAAGACATGAAGACCTTTTTAGTATAACAAAAGACTTCATCTGGCATCAATAGACAAAGCAGAGAAGTAAGAATTGTATGGAAAAGCAAAAACTTCATCTATCTCAAGTGAGCGAATAATCATCTGATGTGATAGACAAAGCGGAAGAAATAAGGAGCAAAGCAAGAGATTCGTAAGTGATCCTCTGTTGTTAACAGAAAAGGCGAAGAAATAATTCCATCAAACAAAGTGAAGAAAACCCATTGGCAAATCAACACTTCGTCTATTACTTACAATAGACAAATCTAACAAACGAAGCTATGAAGCAAACAAGACATTTATGCCTCTATGGTACAATAGACAAAGAGCTTGAATGGTGAAGTTTGTCTAGCAGTAATAGAAAGAATAATTCATCTGTCACTTATGAAAGACAAAGACGAAAGAACTTTATCTAATGGATAGATACTTTATCTATCATAAGTAAAAGATGAGCAATGGTTAGAACGAATCATTGGTCTTTGCCCAGCATTAATAACAATACTTCTATATTAGTGAAAGCAGCAACCAATGTAGTAATACCTCAACCAGAGCTTTTTGAGAAACTTGAAATCATCTTCTCCAAGGTCAGCGCTGTAGGCATTACAACATACAAGGAATAAGTAGAAGTCAAAAGATTCAAAATGCACCAATCAGATTGTCTTCTATGATTAATGAAGCTCACCTACCATCGATGACTAGAATTCAAAGCAACTATAAGTTAAGCATCGTTGGAGTAGAAGGAACTAACGAAGCAAGTGAGAAAATCATTCAAACATTCTTGAGAGCATTTACTGATCTGAGCTAAACCTTCTACAATCCTTCAAGAGTTCAGAGCCTTGCATTCAATCCTTCCTCAACTTTCCTTGAAGGCTCTCAACTACCATTGGGAAGATCATTTACCTCTGCATTCAACTTTCAAAAATCTTCCCCTGTGCTTAAACTTCTGATATTCATTTTGTGTTCCTTAAGCTAGTAGTTATGACTAGACTCAAGAAGAGCTGTGATTATCTGAGTGCAGACAAGAGCTATTTATAATTGCCCCCTGGGGCTGGAATCCAGAAGAGTGTCAGGGACACTTGCTTATGCCCCCTAGAGATATAATCTAAAAGAGTGTCGGGGACACTATTATATTTCTACTATTGGGAATAGGGGAACCCAAGACACTAAGAGATAAGTGATCTTAGAAAAGTGGAGTAGAGTGTTTACTCCAACCACTATAAAAATCATTGTGTCTTATTTGTTTTGTGTTCGAGTGATTGATTGCTAGAGGAAAAAGTAATCCTAAAGGGGTTGAGAAATAACTTTTAAGTACCCGATTCACCCCTCCCCTCTTGGGTTTTAGCCTCACCTACGGGATCAACACTATATGTGGTATTTTTGGTCATTTGTACCATGCTTGTCCTTCTAGATAGAGTTTTGCAAAATTTTTAGGATAAGCCAATGCAATGAATTTCTACAACCAACCACCCCTTCATGATCTATATCTTGGCTGGAGAAGTCATCATAATTTTTATGGAATAATGATCCAAATCAGATTCAATCTGGAATGTATTTTCAATCAAAGAAACCTCCTCTTGAAGAAACATTGCTAAGTTTTCTCCACGCAACCCAAACTTAGTTCCAAAATGATGAAACAAGATTCCAAAATATTAAAACAAGATTCTAGAATGTGAAGGCATCCATGACAATGATAAAGACTCAGTTGGGATAAATTGCATAGGTTGTGTAAAGTCACAAATCTAGAAAGCTATCAAGTTTGCCTAAGCAAGTGAAAGCAATCACAACATTGGAGGTGGTAAGGTAATATATGATAAAGTTTGTGACTTGATTAATGATTCCAATGTCTTTACAGATGATGAGGAGGTGGTGAATGCAAGGAGAGCTATGTTTTCAATTCTGAACCCTACACTCAACTACAATCCACCACCACCTTATGATCTTCCTACCTCATTTCCTCGACATTTGGAGCTAAATAAAGTCGTTGAAGAACCTTGCGATGGCAATGAGCAAATTCTAGCATTAGATATTTTCCCATAAGAAAAAGGTGGTGAGATGATTGTAAATTCTATTGAAGGCTCAGAAAAGGAGGAGATGAAAGAAAAATCTGAACAGGACCAATTGCCTCATTCTTTAAGGTATGCATCTATAGGCAATGATTTATGCTTTCTAATGATTGTTTCTTCTCCTTTCATAGGTATGGAGGAGGACACACTCATGCAAATCAAAGAACAAACTGTGAAGTTTGATATTTTCAAGGAGATGGAGCTATCCAATGAGAATAAGAATGACCTCAAGATGAATGGAGTGGATGGAATTATGGAGTTTTCAAAAGAGCCCATAAAGACAATTTAAGGAGATGAATTAGAAGATATTGCATCATTCAACAATAATTTAGGAGCACCGACATTTTGCAAGCCACTACCAGGTTTCAAGGAACTGGATCACAAAAAGGCCAAATTTCAATTTAAAGATGGAAAGCCATAGTCAAGCTAAGACTATAAACAAAGTGCTTCTTAGGAGGCAACCTAAGCTTTCTGAACTTTTCTTATTTTCTTTCCAGTTAGCTTAGTTATTTTTTTCTTCACTTTTAAGATAGATTTTTTAAATTTTTTATTATTGTGTGTTTTACGGAAGGAAGAAATCTGATTTTAGAGGGTTGTAGATGCTCTTCCAAGTATTAAAATTGATGTTAAGACAGTTCAAATAAGAGGATGCATATGCACTTCATTTAGGGAATCCCTTAAAATTAACCATCTTTTATTATTTCACATTGACAATTTGATTTAAGTTGGGGGTGTTTAGGATTTGCATTCAAGTGTATTCAGTTTTTGGGCAATTTTTTTTGAATTTAGGTATAATTTTGATGAGCTTCACTTTTTGATAACTTAGCTAAAGAAAATCCAAGAGGAACTATGCTAACATGCTGAAATTGAATGGGATGAATTCTCTCTTGATGATCAATAATATATGCTAAGTTTTTTATTACCATTGCTCATAATTTAGAAGGAAGTATCGATGCTACCTTATGATTCAATGATTCTTGTGATAAGTCCTTCTTCATGAATGATGAAATTTTATTGAGCACTTTATGTTTTGATCACGCAAAGTATATGTGGATTAGTGATGATGTTGTGAATTTATTGACATATTTTGGTTGACACAATCATTCTAGAACTTCTTTGATTATCTCTCAAGGTGAAATCCTAGATTACATGTTTACTTGAAGTGATTTAGGCATTCTTTGATCAATTTGAGCCTTTCAAGCTAACCTAGTACATTCATGTCACTAGTTTCCCCATTAAGCCTTATGAGAATATGGCATATACAAAGTATGTGAAAAACCACCATTCAAATTTTCTATCTATAGCCTCATTATCAAACTCTTTTTAGCTTGAAAAACCCTGTTTGACCTATTAAGAGACATATTCTATGCTCATGGTTATTCTAGAGGTATGAATGAAGCAAAAGAAGATAAGTTTTGGGGAATTGAAAAGAAAAATGCCAAAAGGAAAAGAAAAGGAATAGAAAGAAAAGAATTAGTAAGGATTCCTCTTTCAATTGGGGAGGATTACATCCCAATTGGAATGAGTAAAAATGCTTGATTTAAACTCGCACACTTAATGATAATAATCTTACCTTCAAAAAAATGATCCCAAGTAAGGCATTGAATCCAACATTCCATATGCAAAAGGATATCATCTTATGGTGAAATTAAATCCCCTGATTTTTGCATCTTGCTAATCTCTCTATATTATTTTTAGTCATTGATTTACTTGCATTCCATTAAGTTTTTGAAATTCTAAAATTATAACAAATATTATTCCATGTTTATTTGTTATAAATACATTCTTTTTAAGGCTAAGATAGTTTAGTAACCAAAATAGATTAAGTTAGTTTGACCATTCTCTGTGGGATTGACCCTTGCATTGCACACTATATTACTATATGTTTGTGCGAGAAATTATAATTTGAACTATCAAGTTTTTGGCACCATTGTTGGGGGATGGTTCCAAATTGATTTGATTAATTTAGTTACAATTTTTCTTTTTCCTTATTGTAGTTTATTGTTTTTAGAATTTTTAATTATTTCTTTCTTTCTTTCTACTAAGTTGTGATTGCAAGGAAGAAGAATAGATGGGAGAAAGGACCCCAGAGGAGACATATGAACTGCATGAGATGTTTGGAGAAAACTCAAAACAGATGAGTATTAGAGGTAAGTCCAAAGGAATGGATGAATTGAATTCTAAAATTGAGCTTTCTAAGAAGATGTCGGAACTTGCCAAGCAAATGAATAAGATGTGCTCCATGGTGATGAACTAGAAACAATCAATTCCCGCTAAGGTATGTTCTATTTGTGGTGTTTCTAGTCATTTATAGAATTCTTATCCTTCTAGGTAGAGTTTTGTAGAATTTTTAGGACAAGCCAATGTGATGAATTTCTACAACCAATCACCCCTTCATGATCCATGTCCTAGTTGGAGAAGTCATCACAATTTTTATGGAATAATGATCCAAATCAAATTCAATCTGGAACGTGTTTTCAATCAAAGAAGCCTATTCTTGAAGAAACATTGCAAAGTTTTATCCAAGCAGCCCAAACTTAGTTCCAAAATAATGAAACGAGGTTCCAAAATATTGAACCAAGATTCTAGAATTTGGAGGCATCTATGAAGATGATAGAGACTTAGTTGGGGCAAATTGCAGAGGCTGTGCAGAGTCATATATCTAGAAAGCTATCAAGTCAGCCTAAGCTAGTGAAAGCAATCACAATATTGGGAGGTGGTAAGATAATATATGATAAATTTGGTGATGTGATTAACAATTCCAATATTTTTGCAGATGATGATGAGGAGGTGAATGATAGGAAAGTTGTGTTCCTAATTCTTAATCCTCCATTTAACTAGAAGCCACCATCACCTTATGATCCACCAATCCCTTTTTCTGGGCATTTGTAGCTGAACAAGGTTGTTGAAAAACCTTATGATGGCAATGAGCAAATACTAGCTTTAGATGTCTTCCCACAAGAAAAAGCTAGTGAAATGATTGAAAATCTTAATGAAGATTCAACAAAGGAGGAAACTTTTGCAAAAGTGAATTTGAAGCAATTGCCTCATTCTTTAAGGTATCCATCTATAGACAATGATTCACTCTTTCTAATGATTATTTCTTCTTTATTTGTAGGTATGGAAGAGGAAGAGAAGCTCATGCAACTTCAAGACCATACAGTGATGTTTGATATTTTCAAGGAGATAAAGGTGTCAAACGAGAATGAGAATTACTCCAAGATAAATGAAGTGAATGGAATCACTAAGGAATTTTTAGGAGAATCCATATACATAGTTGAAGCAATGCTAGTTGATGAAGATGAATTAGAAGATGATGAATCAGTAAGTCTACACACCACTACCAAGTTTCAAAGAACCGGATCATAGAAAGGTCAAATTTCCATTCAATGATGCAAGGCCATAGTCAGGCTGAGACTATAAACAAAGTACTTCTTGGGAGGCAACCCAAGTTTTCTGAACTTTCTTTATTTTCGTGGCATTTAGCTTAGTTGTTTATTTGTCTTTTTTACTTTTAAGATAGATTTATTTTAATTTCTAATTACTGTGTATTTTGCAAATAGAGAAAATCTGATTTTATAGGATTGGATATGTTCTTCCAAGTGTTAAAATAATGCCAAGCAAGCTCCAAAAGAAGAGAATGTGAATGCACTTCATTCAGGGAAGCCCTTGATCTTAAACGTCTTTCATTATTTCACATTGAGGACAATGTAAGATTTAAGTTGGGAGGTGTTTTGCATTGCTTTCAAGTGTATTTAGTTGTTGGGCAAAGGATTTGCATTCAAGTGTATTCAATTTTTGGGCAATTTTTTGAATTTAGGTATAATTTTGATGAGCTTCACTTTTTGATAACTTAGCTAAAGAAAATCTAAGAGGAACTATGCTAACATGCCAAAATTGAATGAAATGGATTCTCTCTTGATGATCAGTAACATATGTTGAGTTTTTTTATTACCATTGCACATGATTTAGAAGGAATGATTGATGCTACCTTGTGATTCAATGATTCTTGTGATAAAAATTTCATGCTACCATAGCTTCTTTTTCATGATTGATAAAAATTTTATTGAGCACATTATGTTATGATTATGCAAAGTGTATGTTGATCACTTAATGATTTTATAAATTTAGTAACATATTTTGGTTGACATGAATATTCTAGAACTTGTTTGACTATCCTTCAAGGCAAAATCCTAGATAACATGCTTACTTGGAAGTGATTTAAGCATTCTTTGATTAGTTTGAACCTTTCAAGCTAACCTAGTACATTCACGTCACTAGTGTCCCCATTGAGCCTTATGAGAGAATGGCATATGCAAAGCATGTAAAAAACTACCATTCAACTTTTCTTTCTTTAGCCTCATCATCAAACCCTTTTTAGCTTGAAAAATCATGTTTGACCTATTAAGAGACATATTTTATGCTCATGGTTTTTTGAGAGGTATGAGTGAAGCAAAATAAGATAAGTTTGGGGGAATTGAAAAGAAAAATGCCAAAATGAAAAGAAAAGGGACACAAAAGAATTAGTAATGATTCCACTTTCAATTGGGGGATCACATCCAATTAACATAAAAGGAAATAAAATTAAGGGTGTAGTAATAGAGCCCATAAAAAGAAAGAGAAGAGCAATAAAAAGTTAAGAGAGTAAACATTCATGTAAAATTCAGTTATGATCTCTTACCTTATGAATCCTTCTTCCTTTTCTTTGTTAGCCAAACCCAAGGCCCAATTACAAGCTTAAAAACAACCTATTGATCCAAGTGAACAAAGACGTCTACATTAATGGAGAGGGATTATGAAAAGCAAGCTTATGGGGTGTTTGTGAAGATCATGAGATTCATTGGTTTGTACATTGTTGACTGAAAAGTATGCATGTGGCATGAAATTGACATTACTTACATACTCATTTTCACTTCTTGAAAGGATTGATGAAGCATGAGTTTCATGAGATTACTGGTAAGTGTCTTGAATGATTTGTGAATTATATATAGATGTGTAATTTGTCTAGCATGTTACTGATTGATTGAGAAAGATTATCCTAACTGCTTCATAATTTTAAATTTTTATTTTGCTTGAGGATGATCAAAAGCTAAGTTTGGAGGTATTTAATGATCTCATAATAGACCATGTTTTATTACCTAAATTCACACATGTTTCGGATCCTCTTTTGATGTAAATGTAGTGGATTCCAATAAATCTGCACTTCATTTGGTTATTACTTGATAAGTGAATTCTATATTGATTTATTATATCTATTTGTATATAATTAAGTGCAAGAAAAGGAAGAAAATATGGATGACATCAAGTTGGAGAAAGGAGCAAAGCAATGGAGTTTAGATGACTAACAAGTGGCTGAAAAATAAAGATTACAAGTTGAAGAAACTAAATATGAAAATAAAGTACTACTTTGATACAATTTTCGGTACCAATTAAGATGGATTCAGCTCAGTTCAACATATAAGTTTTATCTCTTGAAGTTATCTATCCAAAAAAATCAAGAATTATAGGATTTAGATTTGAAACATGGAATTTATGGCCAAAATACTACAACTATCTTAGACTTCAATTCTGCTGACAGAAATTTTGGATGACAGAAGGCATCACTTTGAGGGCCTACAACTCATAGAAGATGGATGATTCAGAAAATATGATCAACATGAAAGTTGTATCCCTTGAAATTATATGTCCAATGCAAAAATAATTGTATAATTTTGAGTTCATAAGAGAATGTTATGGTGAAAATAGTATGAGTATCTCTGGCCAGACAGCAAGCCGGCAGCCCTAATTTTGCGTATTTTATGCTAAGTGCATAGCTAGGCGAAGCTAGGGGTAGCTAGGGGTTTTTAAGGAGGACGTTAAATTTTTTTGAGAGAACTTTTCACTTCCATTTTGAGAGTTCTTTCAAAGGTTTTTTAAAGGCTCTTTAGGAGGCGAGGGGAAGGAGAGTTTTGTAAGAGAAAAGAAACAAGGGAGCAAGAGAGGAGATCAAGTTATACAAAATTTCATGTTTCTGAAGGGAGTTCCTTCATCGTTTTCTTCCATGAACTAAATATATTTTTCTAAGGTGAAGATGTAACCATTTTTATACCCTTTGTTATGGATTGTTGGTTATTAGTGTTATATGATCTTATTTCATTCATGATGTTGTTTGCAATGATTTAACTTGTTTTATTGCTTGATCACCAATATTACAAGTTAGATTAATTATCAAAGTGTGGTTAAGGTACACACCATATACTAGCCCATGAGCTCCCTTGAATGAGAAGGATAGATGGTTAAGGTTGACACCATATGCTAAACTATACAACTTTGGTTTTTATGTTCTTGAGCTTAATGGGTTTTCACCTCAATTATGCTACACACCGTAGGTAATTAGAATAAGTAAAAATACTTGATTTAAACCTGCGCCTAATGGTAATAATCTTACTTTTGAAAGAATGAACCCAAGTGAGGCATAGAATTCAACATTCCATATGCAAAGGGGGATCATCTAGTGGTGAAATCGGATCCCTAAACTTTTGCATCTTGCTAATCTCTTTGCATTATATTTAGCCATTGATTTACTTTCATTCTATTAAGCTTTTAAATTCTAAAATTATACCAATCATTACTCATATTCATATAGTTATAAATACATTTTTTTAAGGTTAGGATAGGTCAGTAACTAAAATTAAGTTAGTTTGACCATTCTCTGTGGGATCGACCCTTGCATTATACACTATATTGTTATACATCTATACACTTAGGAAAAATTATAATTTGAACCATCACCAACCTAACACATTCCATAATATCTTGAGCGCAGGCTCCTAAATATTGAAATGTTCACTACAACCCTCACCATTAGGATGGACTCATTAGATAAAAGGTGGATACCCTATTCTCTTTAATTTAATCCATCAAAAGTCAAAGGAAACTACCTTTTATCTCACGAGTTAAGACTATTCACTCCACACGAGGTCCCCCATCTCATCATTCACATCACTCCTCTTCTACTGTGTCCTTGCAACATCACACACCTCACAAATCTCCACTTACCACTCACCCCATTACCACAGATCCTCTACAAGAATCTCCTCAGTCTAACTTAGTGTCCTCAATGTCTTAGTCAGAAATTCTCATAAGTAAAATCTTTATATCTCTAAAATCCATCTCTAAGAAACATTCATCTAAAGAAAATTCCTCTACATCTCCACAATCCACTAATATGTCCACTTCATTCAAACTTCACAATCTTTCCTTCCATCTCCAGTCACTTATTAATAACCTCTCTCTCCTTCAAAAATCAGTCAACCCACACCATCAACTGCCATGCCTTCTACATCTAAAACTTATCAAATTCAATTCCTAAACTCCTAAAATATACATCTTCAACTCCTAAAAATCCAAAATTAAAATTGACTTTAGAAGAAATTGAACATAGATAATTAATAAATCAAATTCTTACCTTAAATTTTTTAATCACAAGCTAGATACTTCACTCTCTTTGATCTTCCTTTTTTAGAATTTGAAGATCAGAATTTTCTTGATAGTATAATAATAATGAAAGGTCCAACCAAAACTTTCAAATCCAAACTACTTCTAAATGGTGATGAGATTATTGATAAGATACCGTATGAGTTTACCCAACCATCACCAAATACTAACCCTTCTATTAAACCATCTCCTTCTAATACCTTCTTCCAGTTCTAAACCTCCTACGAGGTTTAAAAATCCTGCCTTCAAGCTCTCAACAAGCAGTATACATAGAACAGCCTCTAAATTTCCTCCCCCCCCAGCTCAACCTCCATGACTTATGCTACCTTTAGATATCAACTATCTATATGATTCATACTAATTTTTGGTTATCATCACTTGAATGTTGCCCTTCTATTTTACAAGAACTATTCCTCTCCTATATTCTATCTGTTGGAATTATTATATAATTTTGATAACAACAAAACTTGTCTTAAAACTTGATCTATGCTAATGATGATTTTAATCTAGGAAGCTAAAATGAAGACAAATATGTTTGGCATGAATAATCATTATTGCAATATTTTAAATGCAAGCATATTACATAAATTTTTTTAGAGAATGAAGAATTCATAATGATCCATAGTGCATTAACCTTATTTATTATATGTTGAATCATAGATATATCATATGCTTTATGAAGTTACCACTTTAAGCTTTCATTGAAAAATACAATATGTGATTTATCCATATTCTATAACTTGTGAAAATCATATGGGGATAAACATATGTTAACAAGTGTGCTTCATAAAAGATATTCTTTAGATGAAAAAGAAATTATGCTTAAATGATTTATCCGTACTCTAACTTATATATATTATATGTGGATAAATGTATTTTGATTTATAATGAAAAATATCAACTTAATAATGTGACAAAAGTGTAGAAATTTTCCTATGCAAGTGTGATGCTACAGTACTTTTGCTACAGTGCAATGCTATAACACTACTATAGTACTAGACAAAGTGGAATTGCTACAGTAATAGACGAAGTGGAATTGCTATAGTAGAAGACAAAGTGGATTATTTAAAGTAGGAGATGAAGTAAAGCTTCAGATGAATTAGCAGATGAAGTAACAGACGAAGTGGAAGACGAAACTCGAATTAGCAGACGAAGTAATTGACGAATTGCTATAGTAATTTGCTATAGTAATCTACTATAGTAACCTATAGAAAAAGCTTCAGCTAATTAGCAGACGAAGTGCTATAATAATTTACTACAGTGCCAGATGAAGTGGGATTGCTATAGTGACCGACGAAGTGGAATTACTATAGTGGAAGACAAAGTGGATTGTTTAAAGTAAAAGATGATGTGGAATATGAAGTAAAGCTTTAGATGAATTAGTAGATGAAGTAATAAAAGAAGTGAAAGACGAAGCTCGAATTAGCAGACACAGTAACTGATGAATTGCTATAGTAATTTTCTACAATAACCTACAGAAAAAGCTTTAGCCAATCAACAAACGAAGTCAAACAATGAAGTGCTACAGTAATTTGTTACAGTAAACTGCTACAGTACAACAGATAAGGCTTCAGGTGATCAGCAAATGAAGTAACAGATAAAGTGGTGCAATAGTATAGTAATCTGCTACAATAACGCTACTACAGTACCAAAAAATAAACATATTCATCTACTACTTACTTCAGACAAAGCGGTGAGATGCTACAGTGATCTGCTATAGTAACTTGTTATAGTGAAAATTTGCTATTTTCAAATATACAAAATTTAACACTCTACAACAGCTATATCTTACAACAATATTCTTCTAAGCATTCCACAACCTTTTTGGATTGTAAAAATAGACAATCCATTAAAGGAGAATGAAATGCTTGAAGGTTCGAAGTGCTAAATAAGAATCAAATATCAAGAACCCATTCAAATCTCCAAGTGAAGGACTGTTGATATTTGTTCTAACCATCTACCACGTTTCAGAAAGTTTGAGTTACAGAGATTTTGAAATATACTCAAAGATGTCAATTTAAATATTCTATTCAAAATCTCAAGAAATAATGCAAAGGCAGCAGATGGAAGAAGAAGTTCAGAGAGCAAAACACATTTGTCTAAAAATGAAGAAGTCTAACTTCGTCTGGAATCAACTATGGATAAAGTAGGGGACGAAGAGAGTCTGTCCAGCTAGAAAGAGACTTTCTCTGATATTAACTTTAGACAAATGCAATAAAGTACTGATCAAAGTAGAGAAGCTGAGTTTGTTAGAATTTATTATCTTCTTTCCAAAACCATGAATCAAGTTAGAGTTGCAGCATCTCCTCATTCATTAGTTGCCTGAACTAGCTATCTACCTTCTTCTATTTAAGGTTGGTACTACATAATAGCTCTAAGCATATAGGAATTAATTAGAAGATGATGTTTTCAAATGAGAGATTATCAAAACGGTCTTCTACATTTATTTCCTGCTCATCTACTTTTGTCTCTGCATTAATGAAGATCATCTTCCTCCAATGGTCAAGTTTTCAAGAGAGCTATTTAAGGAGAAGCGATGAGACAATCCAAAGGTGGTGAAGGAAGACATTTCAAATGAGCTTAACCTTATGCAAATCCTTCCACCCATGGCCAAAAATTTAAACCATCATCTATCTTTCATGAGCTTCAATCTGCATATCTATATGGCCATTGAGTTTATATTTGGGGAAGATCTTTCTATATTATTAGAGCTATAAAAGATTTCATATTCCCCTGTGCTTCATTATAACACTTTGTAAAGGGTATAAATTTTTTAGATAATTTGAAAACTAGAGAGTTGTTAGTGATCTCTAGAAAACATTAAGTTTGTTGGTGATCTTTGAAACCAGTGAGTTTTCTGGTAAGCTTGTGAAAATCAGAAGAGTGCTAGGAGCACTATATTTATGTCCCCCTGGGGCTATAATCCAGAAGAGTATTGGGAACACTGTTTACACCATCTAGAGCTAGAATCTAGAAGAGTACTAGAGCACTATTGTATTTTTATTATATGGGATATAGTGGAACCCAAGGCATAATGAGTGTGTGCTCTTGGAAGAGTTGATGTAGGGACGAGGTTTCTGAACTACTATAAAAATTGTATTGTTTATGTGTGTGTACTTGTTTACTTGCTTTATCCTTCATTCACTTTACAGTTTTATCATTCACTTTGTATCACACCACACATAAGCACAAATAAAGGAAAATTATCTAATAGGATTTAAGCAATAAATTTTTATATAACCAATTCACTCGTCCCCTCTTGGGTATAGTCATCCTAAGGGAACCAACACTATCTTTTTGATTTTGACAAAAAGGGGAGAAATATAGTGAAAACTTGAGTGAAATTAGAGTAGTATAGAGTAAAATATAGCATCTATTCATGGGGAGCAACATGAGCTAAAATAGTGTACCAAGTCAAGGGGGGCCATAATATTAATAAATATCTTTGCTTAATTCTCCTATGCTTAAGCATACAGTGATTTAACTCTTATGAATGGTATTTCACTCAAATTTTTATCATTATCAAAAAATGGGAGAATGTTGAACCAAATGGTATATATCGCAAACAATCAAGTTTTGATGATGAGCAATAACATATGAGTAAACACTTAAGGTACTGACAATTGTGTTCACAAGTATTGTAGGAACAAAGCTAAATTATATACAGGGAAACAATTCAAATATAGTGGATAGCATATATAAGGACTATTAGAAGAAAGATTCACTAAACTGAAAGAAGATCTAAATGCTCAGAAAGAATGACACTAAAACTTTGAAAAGAAGCCATATCATCCAAGCATTTATAACTGTTCAAATATGATTCAATTAGCAAGTCTATACACACTTCAATCAAAAATATATCTTGTACTAGAGATATCGAAGGGCACTACAAATAAAGCTTCAACTATTGCAGAAATCTTCAGGATTCAGACAAATTATTCCACAGACAAGTCAGATAAATTGCTCATATATAACATTTATCCACAACACAAAGATGAATTCAGATTGTAAAAGTAGGGATGAAATGGAACTTAACTCATACAAATGAAGAGCTAAAGATGAAGTTGAACCAATCAAGCAGTTATCTTTTATATGAAGTCTATCTCAAACAGAAGAAGAACAAGAAACTCATCTACAACTTACTACAGATGAAGTAGAAGACAAAGTAGAAGCGAAAACAATGGCCACAGATGAATAGCTTACTTTTGTCTATCATCTTCATCTATAAATTCATCTATTATTTGTAGTAGACAAACCAACAGATGAACTGCTAGAAAGATTATTCATCTATGCCTCTATGAAAAGTTGTTTACTTGTAACAGACAAACCAATAGATGAACTATTGGAAAAATATCATCTACGCCTTCCAAATTCATCTATAGCTCTCTACAAACAAATCACTAGATGAAGTCAATTCGTTTGCAATGAAGAAGCCTTGTCCGCAACAGACAAAGCTACTTCATCTGGTGAATAGTAAGAAACAAACTTCATCTAGTGAAAGAACTTCGTCCGATGAACAATAAGAGAAGAACTTCATCTACACTTCATCTACACCTCTACAATTCGTCTGTTACTTATAATAGACAAACTAGAAGATGAAATGCTACAATGAACTCAGGCAAATTTACAAAGACGAAGTTGTCAGTCTATCTTATGGGTCTATTAGGAGCCAATTTGTCTGTTACTGACAAGAGACAAACTGGACTTGATCAGGCAAAGTCCTCAGATAAATTAAGGCTGAATTACTATAGCATATCATGATGAGTAGAAGCTACTTATACCAGACAATGTTGATTGTACTCTGTAGTCAAACTTTCACTTGAAGCAGATCTTATTAAATTGCCAGACAAATTAAGCTTAGCTGAAAATGAAAAGAAATTCAAAGGAAAGAAGTCTTCGCTTTGACAAAGATTGCAACTCTCAAAAAGTTTAATGAGCATCTTTCTAAAAGAATGAAAGAGTTAGTCATATAGAAAGTCTTCATCCGGCGTTTACCAAAACTGGAAAGGCATCTTTTTCAAGAATCGCGCTGCAGACTTTCTAGCTAAAATGAGTTTATCAAGAAGGCAGGTTTTCAACAAGACAAAATTCAAAATGGTCTTCAACATTCATTAGAAGTTATCTACCTCTAATGAGCAAAAATTTCTGAAGCAGTATAAAAGTAATGTAGTATCAATGAAGAAGGTTGATGAAGCTGAGAGAAAGATGAAAATAAGAAAAGAGTTTAAATGAGTAACCTCTCTCAATTAGACAATGCTTCCTCCAAGATATCTAATCTCAATTGTGTTGATAGATGATAAGCCTCAAATATCTATCTTAATTATATTTCTGGAGTATTGATATCTAATTTACTTCAATGAGTAATCATTTTATATATACTTAAACTCTATACAAATCAGTCTAGTAAAGAGGCAAAGTGATGTACAATTTGAGTGTTGTTAATCAGCCATATGAGTTGGCAGTGAGCTCAAAAAAATTACTATGTTTATACTCTATGGAGCTAGAATCCAGAAGTGCATTAGGAATACTATATTTACACCCCCTAGAGCTGAAATCCTGAAGAGTGCTGGGATCACTGTGTTTACACCTCCTAGAGTTGGAATCCAGAAGAGTGTTAGGAACACTTATGCCACTTGGAGCTAAAATCCAAAGTAGTATTGAGAGGACTAATGCATTCAATTATAATTGATAGTGGAATCCAAGGCACACTGAATTTGCTCTTGGAAGAATGGACATAGAGATGGGGTGCCCGAACCATTATAAAAATTATTATGTGCATTGTCTACTTGATTGATTTACTTTATATGCTACTGTCTTATTATTAAATCACACATATCATTACACACACATGATAGTCTGCCTAAAATGAGAATAGTTTTGGAAAGCTAAATCTGTGTATTGAGCAAACACCATGATTGAACTAATAACTATGAAAATCTCAAATGCATTACAATATTATTTCTGCCCAAGCATATTAATTTTTATTTGGCCATAATTTTTATATGCTCAACTCATCTCTCTCCTCTTGAGCTGTCTATTATATGGGACCAACAGAATTTTTTTTACTGCACACTTGAAAATAACAGTCAGTGGTTTAACCACTTACTTACATGATTTTGCTCATTATCAAAAGTTGGTGGGTTAAATATATTCATCATCGAAATCATTCCAAGTAAAGGAGATTTAGTTCAACAAAAGCTCTGATACTAATTTTGAGATCATGATCATATATACAAGATCATACACATACAAATTAAAGGCATAATCAATCACAAATCAAAGACACAAGATTTTTGTGAAAACCCTTCGACTGAGAAGGAAAAAATTACAAGAGAGAAATATTAATCTACTAAAAAAAATAGGTTACAAAGATACACTTACAATGTCTCACGCATATCTCCTGGAATGACTCACACGTATCCCCAAATCAACATACTTTAATAACCCTCTCTCACATCTCTCCAGGAAAAACCCTAAGATCTACATAATAACTCCATTGTCTCAACCCTATAATTTTCTCCACTAAATCTCTAACTGAAACCTTATCATATAGCTTCATAGTGGACTTTTCTACATAGACTACACTGAACTCATCTCACATATGCAGGCCCACTAGACTTTGCAGAATACAAGATAAAAGCCTAATATATACATGATGTATAGTAGAACACTAACTAATTTTCATTCTTTAATTGGTTGAGCTTTGCTTGCTTAGTTGCTAATACTTGGCTCTCAACTTTATGTGCTGACTAAAAGTCATCATAAGGAGGAAAATTGCACGTTTTAAAGCTTTTTGACCTCTCTAACTATAGCTTTAGATTGATGGAAGTGTCAGGACAAAGATATTCTATCATTGCATATCCTACACACATGGCAAATTCTGTTCCTTGTCTGGATCATCCTATTCTCCTGCACCACACATTAAATGATTGTATAATAAAGACTACATGTCCTCCCATGTGGGATAAATGTCTACAACTTCGGATATTAGAGATTGGTTTAAATACAGACCAACTGGTGGTTTAGGCATAGTTTAAAAGTAGAAAAGCATAGGAACATTTTTCCACCGTCGAGTAAAGTAAATTCAAGTAGCTTCTCTTCATCATTTCTTCGATGATATGGTATTGGCTACCTGATTTGACTAATTATTCTCTACTAAAGCCTTTTTCCTTGTGCATTTGAGGACCTGAATTTTCAAAAATAATTTAGATCTATCAGTCATCCATATAGTATTTTATAATAATAAATATATATCTTATTGGCTTGTGGTTTGTCAAGAAAGTCCTTAGCTAACATGGTAAAGCTAATTTATGTAATTAGTTGTTAGAGTTGAAATAGGTTTGCAGGACTTATTAGTACAACATAATCAAGTTGACGATGTTGTTCCTATAAATACATTTGATTACCTAAATTTCAAATAGCAACATATATGTATAATTCTTATTTAAAAAAGTTATAAAATATCTTACAAATAGCATACAAGGTATAAGCAATGTAAAAAAGATTTGTCATTAAGTCCTTGTATTTGAATTTGATAATATATATGAATTAATTTTAGATTATTTTAATTATTTAATTACTTTAGTAAATAAATTGATGATAAATTATGATAATAAGACCAATTTAACTATCATGAAAAAGATTTTATGGACTATAATATCAAATTTTAAGAATATTATTTGCATAATTAAGGAGTCAAGGTATCTATCAAAGATATTGATGAGATTAACAATGATACATGAGTAAAGGATAAACTAAAATACATTACTCAAACAAGCTTTTCAAGTACAAGTACCACTTAAAAATCAATCAAATCGTGGCAAGGGCAAAGGCAAAGGGGAACAAAAAAAAAAAAAAAAGTGGATAGAGGTTATGAACATAGTGATAGTAAAGGTTTTAGTAAAAAATAAGAAATTAGATCAAAGCCAAAATAATGATTTTAATAGATTTAATGGGTTTTATAGATAGAGATTATGGTAGAGATCTCTATGATCATAAAAGATCACTAGGGTACACATTTATGTTGAAAATATATGCAACTCATAGCTATTAAAGAAGCAATATGCTCACTCTATCAAAAATTGAAGTATATAGCTACGACATTGAGTACACGTAATATAGTTTTGCTATAAAGACTATTGGAGAAGTTGGACCATATCAAAATGGGCGTATCTAAATTTTCTATGATAATCAATTTGTGATATTGTTATATTATATAGAACTTCAATTCTATATAATTGAAACAAATACATTGACAACAGATTACACTTTCTATGCGACTTGGTAAATAGAGAAAAAATACAATGGGATTTTGCCATAACAACATACAATAAACTTACTAAATCTTTAAGGATGCATGCGTTTGTGAAGTTCGGGTCATTGCTTCGCATGTATTCAATCAACTCCCCAATTTAAGAGGATTTGTTAAAAAATAGCCTCCACGATCTTAGTCATTTATATAGTTTTTTATGATAATTAATATCCTATTGACATATGGTTTGCATGGAAAGTCTTTAGGCATAGTATTAAAACTAATTTATGTAAGATGCATGTTAGAGTTTAACTAAATTTGCATATGCTCTCCACACAACGCAAGTTGGCAGTGCTATTCTTATATATACGTGCTACCTTTTTCAAAAGAAATATTGAAAATTTTCTTTTCAAGGAATGGTTGTCTCTTTCTACTTCTTTTAAAATTATTTGATTCCTTATTTTGTCATCTAATGCTTGTAAAAGATCCAAAGCTCTGTAGGCTTTCGGAGACTTCTACCTCTCAATGTTTGACCATTTTGTCTAATCCCTACACATAATCCACCATTATAGGTATGCTCTAGATTATTGAAAGTGTATATTATTGGGCCCACAACATTAAAGCAAATGAAAAAGTAAAAAAAAAAAAAAGTAAATACCTGCTACTTTTCAATCCCAATAAAGAGGGCGGGAAAAGATTACAGCAATTGAGTTAGTATTGAAATTATTAAGAATTTCATAAACAAGGATACCAAATACTCTTCAAAATTTCAAATCTTCGTAACCTTTTATTATTTAGTCCCTTTTGATGAAATTTTCTCAAGATTGAGTTAGCTCGAATGAGTCGTTTAAGTTTTAAAACTATATCGCGAAGAGAATGAAATAGAACTCTAAACGATAGGAAAGGAAAAGAAAGCAAATAATTCGCGTGCGGTAGAGACTACATATGGTATGCTTGAAATTTCCTCGGAACTCAAATTGGGAAGATGGAAACAAGACCTGTGTCACTCATCTGGTGGATTAGGTCACCATCATAGTTACGATCTTGTCCTTGCAATTCACGGCAACCGTGGCCAAACATGAATACATCAAACAAAAACCGAGTCATCACAATCGTTTGATGAGAGGAGCCTTTCATGTTATACACGTGGACCGTTGCTCATTTATTTTCAACCATCCATATCCATTCTGTTAATTGGATGGCCAACACTGACGGTTCATATGGTCTTGATGAGAGCCTCATTTCTCTTCTCGAATGACCTGAATTATTGAACCCATGTGCATGCTCAAGCGTTAAGTCCACGTTGCCAACCTTTGTACCAATCCAAGGACACAAAAACACATTGCTTTTAATGAAAAACTGGGGCAAATTTGTCATCGATACTGCAGTGCATGCATGGCACGTGATCTGGACCACCCAAAAAAAGAAAACTACCACCGCTGGGCCGCATTCCAAATTAAGTTGATGAAATTGTTCAAACCACTGTCGGCAAGTCAAACGGTGTGGTCAGACAAGACTAACCTCTCTGATTTTAAATCGCTAGCTTCTTGTTTATATTAGAGGGGCCAGCGGCAGGTATTTCATCGGGAACCATTGGATCATGAATGTCCAAAACCTTATAAAACAGCTAATTATATAATGGAGTGATCTCAATCGTCCACAGAGTTTTCCTACTTCTGAAGTAGTCCAATTCCTTATTTGGATTTTTTTTTCTTTTTGAATTCTTTCACATTCCACCTATGCACGCAGTTTCTCAATAGATCGCGTCATATGCCACCATTCTAGATCTCATCGATTTCCCCATAATATTGCAAGAGAAATGTCCAAATCTGAGGTCCCTCAAGAAGCTTGGGATGTGAGTAGTTCTGGAGTTTTGTTACGATGATCCAGACGAACTAATGCATTATAATTATAAAATAACCTAATAGACTAACAAAGTTAGAAACCCAAAATCACTGGAACTCAATGCGAGGAGTTTCAACTTCAGAATTCGTTGCCGTACGTCCATTGTTAATTAATAATGGATTATAATACTATTTGCATATTGAACTCAAGTTCACAGAACTTTGACCAGACGTCTACGTAAATATGAAAAATGGGTGGTTCCTTTCCCCATCATGGCATGTATCACCATGGGTAAGTGTCCCTTTCTCAGAATGATTTTATGGACTTGATTCATCATGCATGCATACAATCAAGGGCGCGATCAAAGTACGTACCATGATAATTATCCTGATGGTCCCATGATGCTGAGGAAATCTGCATCACATTTGGGTTTGGTGGGGCTGTGATAGTCATTTTCACCGTTCTTCATGTATCCTAATGTAAGCCGAAATCCCATTATCTTATTCCTGAACGAGATCTGGTCATTCCATATATATCCGGTGGGCCACACTGCCCTATTTGGTAAAATGATTTAAACAGCTTTGGTCCACCTTGTGGACTTGCTTAGTATCTACCAAATCTATGCCTTATTGGCAGTTTACTTGGAAATCGTTGCACGTGCCTATGAAATTTTAAAAATCAATGTTATAGAACTTGTATTCGTATAGGATGTGGGGGGCTACAGACGACTTTTACCCTTTGGAGGTAGATTGTTGCATTATTATTTGTTTCTTCATTCTGTAACGTTTAGACCGGACGGATTTGATGGATGGAAAAGAGGAAGAATTAATGAACATTGGCCTGGAGATTTCCACCTTAGCCAGTAGGACAGATGACCAAATGTCTGGATCATGATGCTCCTAAGGTGGGCCCAACGACTTGATAGGCATCAAGAATATCATCTTCCATGATCCTGTGGGTAAGCTTTTCCCATCTCAAGGTGGGTGTTACATGTCGTCTGGATGTTTTTTGAGAGCGAAAATTTTCAATTATTGAAGAAAACAATGTTTCCTCTTGCCATGACAAACGCTTAAACCAAATGTTTAATTTCGTTTGGGTGTGAACTAAACTTGCCGCGGTTCAAAAATCAAGCAGCTGGTCACCATTTTCACCGAACCAAGCCTTCTAAAAGAAAATAAAAAAAGAAAAATAAATTTTGAGCACCAAAATCAACAAATTAACGCTTGTACATTTTTTCGCTCTGCCCGCAGCATGGTGGTGAGCCACCTCAACAAGTTGTTTGCCCACCAAAAGATTCTAGACGAAAAGATCGTACTGTCTTTTGGGACTTCATAATTTTTGTGTGGTCTAAAAAAATGGACTATTAATAAAACAAAAAGGATCATCGACTTTGTCTGGCAAGTATGATTTTTCGTACGTGGACCATATATAAAAAGGCAATGTTGGCCAAGCAAACATCTTGGATTGAATGCTCAGCATGTCATATGTACTTTTGTGGGGATTGCTCTACTAAATCTCAGTTAATTTTTGTCGTCGGGCACATGCCCAGCCCCTAAGTTCTAAATGAGCAGACAGAAGAGAAGAATCCATGCAAAAGGATGTATATCTTGCTTATAACGCTCACCTAATGATGGTTTAAATGACTTGATAATAAAGATTCTAATCCATTGATGAGCAGGTGCAGCGTCAAAATCAATTTTCGTTTGATTTTACAACTTGCTGATGAAATGATACGGCATTATCGTCAAGGAAATGGTACATTCAGCCGTTGTATATGTAATATTATTTCGATAGTTTGCATAGGATGTCTAAAAAATAAGGTCGACCGGGAATCAGATAGATGGTTCATGCGCACATGCCTACACCAATCTGCAATGGATTCCAAAAAAAAAAAAAAAAATTTCGCAACAAGTGAGGCAATGAGGAGGCCCATATTATGTACGTAGCGAATTTTATCTAATGCGGGTAAAAACATTGTTCGATAACGTATGCTACCGCTTTTGTACGACTTTACATGCGCTGGACCTCTGTGAGAATGACGCGTATTTATTGCTTTGGAAGACTGCCCTTTCCAATGCCAACATCGTCGCCACCGCCTGCGGCCTTTGCCTAACAAAGCGCGAACAGGGCGCGTGAAGACACTGTGGCCACGTGTCAGTTGTACGCCACGTCGGATTGAATCCCGGCGAGAGAATGGCGTCCACGTGGAGTGGCTGGATGCCGGCAGCCGTTCGACAAACGGTCGGCAAGCCTGTTTCGCTCTCGCCACGTCAGATGGGGATGGCGTGCTGACGTGTCACTTCTGTGGGACCTTTTTTATGGCTCCAACGGCCGTTGCCCGGGTGAAACGGAAAACGGGTGCTTGCCTAGTGATTTGCAGGAGGATTTTTGAACTACTACCTTCGGTAGCCGGGAAGAATCAGTCCGATCCTTCATCAGGTCAGGTCACCCTGGTGGTCAGGAAATTCATGTTATTACTACTACTACGATGTAGTTGGACAGAAGAGTAATTTTCAAAACCTTTGGATTATTATAACATAAGCATGGTGTTTGTCATAAAGTAAATAAAATGGATAAAAAAATTAAAAAAAGACCATTGGTAATTAATAGGTGTTGCATTGCATAATTAAAAAGAGAAAAATTTTAAAAGCTAGTTTGGGAAACCTTCTAAATAAGCATACCTTTATTGTATTACTCGCCTATTGTTAAAAAGTACTTCGTCGTATCGAATATTTGTATATATAGCAGTGACATACTTCTTAAAAAAGCAAGCGGAGAATGAATTCTATCCCACTATCAAGGAAATTAGGAAACTAAAACAAGTCATAACGTGACAAAAAGAATAGCATTTCATTTCCAAAATACATATTATGGTCATACCTCATGAGTACCAAAATACATCTTGTGGTAACAGCTCGACTTTATGATAAATCAAATGCTTTGTGCGCAACGCCTTGATTTGACTCGTAATAGTGAAAGAATTAATTATGGCTGACGTGTATACATTACAACAAACCTCACTTTTGGGAAAAAAAATATAATTAAAAATCTAAATTTCTTTCCTATAACTCTTTAGCAATAAGATAATCTTATTACGATTTGTTATTATAAACTCATCGTTAAAAGTCTCTTATAATAACGTATTCAGTTTGGTTGCTAGATTATATTCTTTAGTAACGAAAACTTTGTTGCTAAATGATTTTTAGCAATCAATTTTTTATTTTATTATTGAAATAATTAAGTGAATGGTCAAGTAGACTTTAACTAATGAAATCCATTTTCGTTGTTGTTTTTAGTTGCCAAACCTTGCTTTTCTTGTAGTGATATAAATAATCTTCTTGTAGCAATGAAATATCACATTAATTACTTATGTAAGGAAAAGTACTAATAATAATCAGTATGTAATTAGTGCAAATTTGCTTTATGATACAACTCAAACTCAAGCCATTAAAGGAGCATTGATGCAAGTGATTAAAGGAGCATTGATGTAGCATTAGTCCCTAACATAAACACATTTTATGATCTTAAATAAGAGCACATATACATATACATATGTGTGTGTGTTAGGGCTGATAACTTAGAACCAGTTTAACCAAGCTTAAAGTGGAACTATCTAAATGGCCCCCAACACACTATTTTAATGAGATCCAAACCATCCATTTTAATTTTTATTATGTATTTAATTAAGAATATAATAATGAATATCATATATATATGTATGCATGTATGTGAGCTACTAAACTAATAACCATATAGAGTAACTATAAACGTATTAAAATTTTCATCTTATATTTTGCATACCTAAATTTCTAATTAAGATAATTTTTGATGTCGTTATTAAATAAATAATTAAAATTCTAAAAAATGATCAAGTTTCCATCAAAACAGTGTAGTGGGGCTGATTAAAGAAATAATTAAAGAAAACAAATCACAAAGTGAACACCTGCAAAGGCTCGCTATATATAATCCTTATATAGACAGTATTTCGATGTTAGATATTAGAGTTCCATTTCAAAGATTGTAAATTAAGGTAAAATGATACTATTGTAGCACTTCATTAGTCCATGACAGTAGGTAACCACTTCAATCCACCCTCGATGTTACTTCCCACTCCAGTGGGAATTCTTCAATGATACTTGAATAACATTAGACTTGGTGTCCTTGGGGTGCTCAGATTTCACTCCCCTGGCTCTGTCGCAATGAAGCAGGGGCTATCTAATTCCGTTGTTCGCGGAGTAATCGAAATAACTGCTTCATATCTGGGTTTCGTTCACCTGTCTAGAACAGAAACATGTAATAATCGCCCATTTATTCTCTGACTGCATGTAGACACATACACCACTTGTGGTCACATCTCCTTCTATATATAAGGGGCATATTAGCCCGTTTCTAGCATTCTCGGGATGTCAGTTCTCACAAACAAAGTTCTCTCTCTCCAGGATCTGTTCTCGCCAACGAAGTTCTCTCTCTCCAAGATCCGTTCTCACCAACGAATCTTCCCCTACCTCAAGATGAGCCATTTGTCATTGATGCTTCTTCTTTTGCTACTACTTCTCGTGGCTACAGCTCAAGGTATGCCACCGAAAGAGTCATGAACTTAATGCATGGTTATATGTGTACTAATTGGCAGTAGCAAGAGCTGGCATGCGAATTTCAGGTGATGATTTGTTCTTTGTTTTCTACAGGAATACGTTCTGGACCCATGTCTGTTTCTTTAAGTAATCATCAAGAACGCCATGTGGGTATTTAGTTTCCATTCGAGACTAGTTTCTACAATCATTTTTTAGGGAGTTGCTTTTTAATAATGTGGGAACATATCGTTTAATGCAGGAAGGAACGGAAAGAAACTCTATTAAAGGAAGCAGTGTTGGAGAAGTTGTGATTGGGACAAATGGGCAAGATTCAGGTACATTTCAACAAGCCTATGATTCATAATCCAATACATCCCATTGAATTTTCTTGGCAGCTTTATCAAGGGGAAATGAGACTTCTGAGAGATAATAGGCCGTGATCATTGCGCCAGAAGGATCAATTTCTCTCGCAAAGACTGCTCCTTACTTTTGGTTCATTTTAGTTTCAAAACCAACAAGACCTTCATATTCTTCTTATATGGTTATTTTCCTTGGTTTTGAGAAGTTAATCTACAAGCATAGAAAATGAAAAAGGATTTCTAAATGTACTCCATTTTTCTCACCATTGCTAGTAATTCAATACCGAATACTCAAAAAGGCATAGGTGTAAACTACAGCTACCTTCTTAATATCTATCTTAACTCACTTCCAAGTCAACTTTTAGCAAATGACCAAATTAGTGACTTCACTAAATTACTTCAAAACTGGTGTATTGAGCAGGAAGCAACAGAAAACTTGTGGCCAACGAAATGCCAACACCTTCAAAGGTAAGCTAACTAGTCTGCATGCACGCCTAGTTTGGACGCTTTGCAGATCTTCTTCTTAAATGTCTTTTGTTTATCTTGTTCTAACAATCTTATGGGTTTCTCCAGATTGCAAAAAGCGAAGGAGTGAAAGTTGAGGCGACGAAAAACAGCCCTTCAAGTAGGAAGATCGATCACGATCAAGAAGGCTTCTCAGTTAAATCTTCTAGTTCTGAGCATCAACAGACAAATGAACGGTACCCAGATATTGTAGACATAGCAGGGATGGACTACTCTCCGGCAAAACGGAAACCACCTATCCATAACTGAGTGTTTGGAGATAAAAAAAGCAAAAAGATTAGGAGGAGATGAAAGAAAGAAAGAAAAACAAACGAAAAGAACAAAATGAAGTTAGACAGCATTACTGAAAATGCTAAAGTTTGTTAGGCTGAAGACGAAGAGGGGGCGATTTTCTACATACTATATTTATATTATTCAGTATAAGAATTCCATGATTGAGTACTTAATTCAGCACCTGCGTTTTCAACATCCTCTGCAAAACTTTTTTATTTTATGAATTCAATACTTAAGAGGGGGATGGAGGGCAAGGTCCTGAGCGAAAATCAAGACTCCAGACTGATCAGGTATTCCTCCCAGGTTAGATTATTTAATGAAGGGCAGTGCCCATGTTCAACATGCTAAGTAGTTATGACAGTAAACTTGTTAAGTTGAATGTGTCTGTAACATAAAATGGTGGGTTATCCAAGGGATCATCGTGCATGCTTGGTCCACTTGATGATTGGTGTATTGGCACTCTAAATATTTTCTTTCAGCCAATCTCACATGCAGTATGTGCGCGAGAGCGAGAGCGAGAGTAGGTATGGTCATTAAGTGAGGGGGCCAGATGTGAATAAGGACCCCGGCAAGGACGAATGGCGACGTAGACATTGTGTAACCATATCAATGTCATTGACGTGTACAGGTCGAGTGGTCCATTTTAGGCGTGGGCTCACATGTCTCCCATCGTTCTACACATGTCTTGGTCTCCGGTGCTATACGGCATGCCATTCACCGTCTGCGCCCTATCTCCATGCAACATCACGTGCCCATGATTGCACCCAAGCCAAACATGTTCTAAATAGGGGGTGCATCTCAACGTAGACGTCTAACCCGTTGTTACACGACAGGTGGGTCGATGCCATTTGCATGATATGTGGATTCATATCCTTCTTCAACCTGCACGGCCGAAATGGAGAAGTGCATTTATTTACATGTCTCATGTACCCTGTACACACACACGTGTGTGTGTATATG